>RJWM01004621.1:0-99469 GCA_004363535.1 Dasyprocta punctata | reverse complement strand
ATTGTAACAGAAAGTTAAGAGCATTCCAAAGAGGGAAATCTAGAATTATAAAGTAATATGAAAGACAAAAGAAATACTGTTTGAAGGAATGAGTAAATATACTGAATTTTGTTAGGAAGCTGATTGATAATTAACTATGTTGATTGGGATCGGCAAGGCAAACATGCTGGGTTACATTGGTAAGAGTAAATCTCAAAAATGTGAAAAGGTTGGAGTCTTTATTACAGTGAATTCTAGAAGATATTCATGTTCCAAAATAGTAAAACGAAATGGAGTATAACTAATAGGTCCTAATAAAGTAGAAAATATCAGAAAATAAATAGGGCTAACAAAGAGAGTACATTGAATATCACTGAATACAAGTAAAACTCCTGGCTCGTGGCTGCTTTCGGGCAGGTTTTCCTGAATGGACATCAGTGAAACAGAGCTCTGCATTACCCTGGAAGCTGACATTTTCTTATTTTGTAATGAGGACAATTTAAAACATTTGCTGTATTACAGGGGATGATTCTGTTGAAAGAAAGGAGGATCTAAAATGGTAATATTCATGAGAAATGAAAAAAATTTGTTTCCAGAGCACAAAAATAGCAACTTGCCATTGAAATTAATGAGAACACTTTTATGGTAATATCACAAAACTGTGAAAAGCTGAATGAAAATACAGGGTAGAGATAGCATGAAGTTCCACATACTTTCTAGAATAGAGAGTGAGTATAGCTCTCATAAAACTGACTATATGTCACTCATAGACATAAGGGATAAGCAGAGCATACTGATAAGGTATAAAGTCTTCCACCACCCATAAATACACATTGACACACATGGTAGAAAACATTCATAGCAAAGCACAGATGGAGACTATGGAGAAAAAATCATCCAAAGAAATTCATGAACTCATTAGTACAAACAATGCCTGCAAAAAGATGAACTACATGACTTATAATTGTGTGATTCAACCAAGCAATTGACTAATGTACACTGATTGCTCTAGAAATAACTATATATTAATTGAAGAATCTTGAACATGAAAACATAATATTAAAAAGTGAAAGTGTATGTATAAAGACAATCATAAACCTTCATTCTAAATACTACAGAGCAGTAGCAAGCATGAATTTCCATGGGTTTTTCCAAAGCATGAAATCATGCTGTGCTGAAAACACTGTGACTTTTTGGCTTTGAGTTGATATCCAGAAAAATTCTGATAGTATCCTTTCCTAAGCCCTGGTACTGAGAATGAGGTTGAATTGCTTTAAATGAGTGAATTTTGTCAAACTAACAAGAATAAAATTTAATGAGTTGATTTACTGACTATTTTATCATTTAAAGTAAGCTGCCATCAACTGGTAGTGAGGAAATTGTTCATTTTTGGTTATTCTAAGAAAAAATGTTCTATATCTGAAAATCAGATGACCTAAAACTGGAATATGTTATTCAACCTCAAAGTTACTAAAACGACTGTCAACAAAGACGAGAATAAATTTAAGTCAATGGGGGCAGGAAAATCCACCTACAAAATGGGTCAGAATACTCACCATTTGAGGAACTTAATTATTTCCAAACTTTCATCTAGAAAAAGTGCTGGCTGATTTTGTTTACCAGCTCAATTAATAATCTGGCAAAATGTGAGTATTTTTGTTGTGGTATTCTTTGCCTGTTTAGATACTTCAAACTGAATTTTCCAACATTAATGCTAACATTAGTGAATTGCTTTAAATGACTTGGCAATACTTTTTATTTGGATTTAGAAAAATAAAATATAATTTTAACTCATAGAAAAGTGGTAACTATACTGCTGACATGCATTCTAAAGTTCATATTATTTACTTCTGTATGTGACTGAGCTCTCCTTGGAAATCAAATATATAAGCACCAAACACTGGAGTCTTTTTGGATTCAAAGAGTCATCTTCATGCAGTTGCAATTGAATTTTGACTGAAGTAGAACTAAATAGTTCAGCTTAACTACCCTTGGATTTCTGCCCAGCAAAAGAAATAAAAACTCAGCAAAAAGATGAACAGAAATGTCAGGGAAAAGAAGCTACTCAAAACTCTTTTGAGTATTAAATATAAAACAGGACAGTGACAATTATGTATAATTAAGAAGTGACATGAGTTCATAAAGTTGTTTACAAACAAATGGTTTTTAAAACTGAAAATATTTTCAATAGGTTATTTTTCAGATAATTTTCAAAATCCATTTGATTCACAAATTTTTACAAGTGCAAACATATCCTAAAGTTTATAAAGTAATACACCTGTATTTAAGGGTTATTTTTGTAAATTCTAATATTAACATTTTTAGTTATGCCTACAAAGTATAAAATCAAGTACAATTTTGCTTAGAAAATGTATTTTTTACATTGAGATTGGTGATGGAAATGTGTATTTGAAACTTAAATTTGTTTAAAAGAATCAAGCTCATAGCTGTCAAAACAAACCAATGTAAATTGAGGCTAAAAGACAAATAAGAAAATAAGTCACAAAATGATGTCATATTCTGATGAACAAGTTCATAAATAATGAGTGCTTTAATTTTTTTCTTTCCAGCACTATGCTCTAAAACTATGGAATCTAGACACAAACATAAACAAATGAAACACATCACAACAAACAAGCAAAAAACAGACCAAAAAAAAAAAAACCCAAAAACCAAAAAACTTCTACGTAATAATCATGAACTATAATCTGCTTCTGGAAAATCTGAATATGAACAGTACTTTTTGATGCCTATTCTGTGAACCTAAATTAACTTTTATAGGAAATTGAATGAAACTAATTCAATTTTCTTCTACAAATAATAACATGCATGTACAGTGTTGATGCAATAGGCGATGGTAATGGAGAATCTGTACCTAATCCCAATGTAAAATTAATGAAAATGGTACTAGTAGTTTTTGAATTCTTTTGTGAGTATTCTGCTAGAAATTATTATGCCAATAATTCTCATGTCTTCCCATCTAGATTACCATATTTTGATATATAGAATATACATTTATAGATTTTTAAATCATATACACAGATTATGAATGACTTTGAAATTAGATTAATTTGGGGAAGAGCTTAAAAATTTTCCTCCTTTACAGTGTACTGTGGGCTTATTTTCTCTTTCATTGAAAAGTATACAAATATTGAAAAAATGACAAACAAATTTATAATTCACATAGTGTTTCAGATAAGTCATAGCATTCTCAAATATAATGAAATTACCAATGGCAGATTCTATACCTGAGATGGAATCTAAGGGAGGAGCCAGGACTAACATATTTAGAATACACAGGAACACTTCAGATCCATCTACAAACACATTTGGCCAAAGGAGTTAATGTGTGGGAAAATATTGAGGCAGATTTAAGGGCTACTGCACTGTGAAGTTTGTGATATGCCACTATAGCCTTAACAGTACTAAGCTTTCATAATGTTCTGTGTGCAATAAGCAGCAAAATAATGTCTATACCAGATACTACTTTTGAATTCGTCAGTGATCAGTAAGATATTTCTTATGAAGTATTAGTAACCCAGCAATTGGCTAGAAAACTCAGTTAAGTTAGTATCAGCTTTTATTTGTCCAGCAGTCCTTAAAATTCCTCCAATAGTACAAAGTTCCTATGCAAACTGTAAATGGGTCTATTCACAACTTCCTCAGCATAGAAAAGTATCTTATAGAGTTGGCATGCTAAAATATAAATATGGACTCTAATCTTTGTTCTTACAAGGGCTCTCTGTTCTGATGTGCAATGCACGCATCAATTTATATTTCTAGCAAATATGATTCAAGGCAAGGAGAGAAGATAAAAGGCAATGCATTATATCACAATAATATAAAGTTTTATTATTCAATTTAGTATTTTTCAGACAAATAAGCAGACAAGCTGAGACTATAGTAAACAATCAATGTCAACAATGATTACCTTTATTCAACTATTTTCTTCAACAAATGCTACTTCAAACAAATTGCCTAATTCATCATTTGCATTCAATTTCCCTTTTATTATGGAGGCAGAGGCCAAAGATAATTGTCACGTTAAAATGCACTAGAAAAGTTACTTTTTATTTCAATAACAAAATTTATTGCTTCAAAGGTACTTATTCTTTTCATTATATCCTGTCCATCTCACTACAACAAATGTATTTAAAATTTAAAAAGTGAAAATTGGTTTCCATAGGGATTTGAGAAGCATCACTTTATGGAAGCTCTAGAAGATCTCTTCACAATATTTATTTCTGATATTGGTAGCTATCACATGCAAATGATAAATCAAAATTCTTTGAGATTTTGCACCCTAAATAGTTGTTTGCAAGTTTTATTGACTATGATCAATAGTTGGAATAAATTTGACCAATCTAATCCTGTGGAATATTAAGGAAGTTTGGTTTCATCTTTAGCCACATGCTTGAATTCTAACTCAGATTAATTAAAAAGGCAACGTGATTTGTCTAAATTTCACTCTACTATTTATTGCACAAGGCAATAAATAAAACAATCTTTACTTTAAAAATAAAATAAAAAATCACTTGCCAGATGACAAGTGCTTCATAAAATATGCAGCACATAATACACATAATTTGAAAAATTTCTAAACCAAAACCTCAATCCAATGAAAAAAAAATAAATTAGTAAAATCTGCATGTGTAATTATTATTCATGACTCTAAGGAATATTTCAGAATATCCAGTGATCTTGAGTTCTACAAATGTTAAGAAAAAATTTAGAATTTTTCATTTATTTGCAATGTTCACAAAAACTACAAAAGCTATTTGGATGTTAGTCTCTTGTCAGGAAATCTAGACAATTCTTTAAACAGTGCTTCTGTATTTACTCCAGTGCTAAACAAGTTGTGAAACAGTGAAACCCCCGCAAAATAAAAGCAGATTTTCTTCTCCAGGACAGGAATGTATTTTGGTGTAGATGCCACAGACAGTGATGCCAAAGCGATTGTTAGATAAATATTGTCAAAATTGAAATATCATCAAAAGTCTTCTATATATTTATTAATGAAGGACACTATGACCACATTGCTATTTTTAATTAATTATCTGTTTGTGTGATTTGGGGAAAGTCATTCTGCCTTCTCAGGGTACAGATTCATTCATCAAAGAAAGCACAGTGTTGTTTTAGCCATCACTTGTTCCCCTTAAAACCTCAAGTGTCACATGCTCATGACATGTAAAGTCTTTTATCAATCAACAACATGTAATATGATACATTTATAAAATATGCCTTATAGGCAAGGGCTTCAGGCTTTTAGGAAGAGTCTGTTAGCTGACTAACTCTACTCAGCTTTAAATAGTCCTGACGGATTTTCACATTTTTTATCAGAAGATTTGGGCATAGTTTTAATGACTGCATATGAAAGAATGCGCTGATGAGACCATAACGGTGATTAAAATATCATCAACAGTCTAAAACTGAATAATTACATTTAATGTGTAGAAAAAATTTATTGCTTATTAGATATCATCTTTTACATGAATATATATTGAAATTAACTTGACATATATTGCTCATCTTTGTTTGTAAAAGTTTAAGTCAAATATTCAAAATCAAAATTTCTTTCAATCTCCTTCTTTGCCTCTGCCATAAAACCTTACCATCTATTCTGAAATACGACCTACTGCTTAGTGCTTATAACATCTAAGACTAGCGCAGTTTTCCTAACTGCCATGTCATCACACACGATGTGAACACAGAAGGCGTGTGGAACCATTTGCCTACCAAGGACACAGCAACTACAAGACAGACTGAGTAAGCACATATATTTCCTACAAACATTTTTGAAAATTTATTTTATATTGCAGGTGTATTTTTAAATCTGGACAATATTTCAAAATGCGATCAGAATTTTATTCACTTTTTTGTTAGCATATAAACTATCACCTTGAGCGTTTGAAAAATGAAATAGCTAATTATTTGTTTTCTATTATTTTAAAGATATTTTATAATAAGAATTTGCCTTTTAATAATTAGTAATTGTACAGGTAGTTTTCAGATGGCAAATCTGATGGAAATAAAGTGAAACGGGGGAAGAATGGGAATGGTGATACATGCCTGTAATCTCACCACTCAGGCCAATGACACTGAGATGGAGGATCCTAAATTTGAGTCCAGTCTGGGCTACGACGTGAGTTCAAAGATGGACTGAACAATGTAATGAAGCAGTGTTTCAAAGAAGAGCAAAACGAACTAACAAAACAAACAAACAAAATAACAAAGAAAGGAAAAAAAAGAAGGGAAAGGAAAATAAAATAATGAGGGTATATACTATCCCTTCATGTAAATTCAGCAACCAAAGCTGTCCATCACATGAGAAATGTAATTAGTGAACTCCAACAAATTTCTCTTACATTAGATAAAGTAGGGCATGCTTTTACCATTGCTGTATGGTGACATTCTGAATTTAAACACACTTTTATTCCTGAGGTGCAATATTATTTGTTTTTCCATTTTAAGAAGAGGATTCATACATAAAGCTACTCTAGGTACTGACATTTGGTCATTGGCTTTCCGAACATTTAAAACACTCATTTGGTTTTTTGTTTGTTTGTTTAACTTGTAACGTATTACATTTGCAAGTCTACAATGTCTTCAATTTTGGTTTTTCCTAGTTGAAGTTTACTGAAATGATACATATTATGCTTTAAGAACAATTATTGTTTTCAGAGTAAATCAAATTTAGGTTTGCATTCTGAATGCAGAATTTTATTCTGTATACTTGATCATATGCATTCATTTTCAGAGTTTCAGTTTCTTCACATGTAAGACTGAACACGTGGTACAGTCTCTTTTGGGTTTATTAAAAATTTATAAAATAAGACACAATATCTCTGGTCAAGAGGTAGTAAACAATAAATGGCCACTAGTTTTTAATGGTCATGTGCTATAGAATCACATTTCTAAAAGCTCTGAAGTCTAAAATAGGATTGCCCATCTCTCAGTAGCTAATCTGTGAAGGTTCTGAATCCAGAACATTCCTTGCCATGGTAGGACATATAACTGACTAAAACCAAAGATGTCTTCACTACTGGTAAACAGTGAGTCTCTAATTTTATGCATTTTTAACCAAAGATGATCATTATAGTGACACAAATTGTACATCTTATTTTAAGTAGAAAAAAGAAAAAAAGAAAAAAAAAAGAAAAAAAAACACTTGACAGCGCATGCAGTAAGAAATCTGAAGAGCCTTGCTAATAGTTTAGAAAATTGAAATACAAAAGACTAGAGTCAGGCAGATTCTCACCAGTACCTATAAAAATTACACTTCCTTTTATTACCACGTCCATAAACTTAGAGCTATTGCATTTGAGGGCACAGTGGAATGTATACATTTGGAGTGTTCTCTTCCTTAATTAGTACAAACATTTGGTCCCTGAGAAGGGTAGAAGCACAAGACTTCCTTTTGTGTTTGTTATCGTTTTCTGTTTTCTTCTTCAATATTTGTACCAAGGGTTCCCTACGAATGACACATTCGTATTAAAATCAAGAATAAATGTTATATAAGTTGTACCCTCAGACAGCAACTATGGAGTCTGGAATTATTTTCAGAGATATGCAACAGGATTCATTTTAGTTTCGTAATACAAAAAATGTACAAAGAAGAACAATTCGTATGCTGATACATTTTGCTTCCCTCTGTTAATATTTGGAAACAATTTATCCAGCTTTGTATCTCAACAACTGGGAGAATGTATGTATCATAGTGAGTGTTCAGTTAAATTCTTGCAATAATATGGGACAAATATTGAGACAATTCATGGTACACAGAAGAAATGAATTCTTCATAGACATAGTTTACTTGGTTGATCCAAATACACTGAAATATTTACACAACCTTGTATGCATATGAATTATGTATATAGATTCAGAGTTTCCCAAAGTGTTTTCTCAAAATTATTTCATGAATAAATAAGTACTATAGTTTTAACAAACCACCACTCAATTTGTTTTATTGTATATCACGGTTTCTGAAGTTTAGAACTATTGACATTTGGGGCAAAATAACATTTTGTTGTAGGAGCAATATAAATTATAGGATATGTAGCTTGATCTCTGGACTCTTCCACTAGATGCCAGTAGCACCCAATCTGTTAGGGATTTGATTCTTATAGCACCCCAAAATTCATAGGCAGATCTAGGAATGTATTAGGTCATGAGAATGAAACTGTTGAGAATAAGCCCTCATAGGAAGGGGCAGAGAGCCAGCTATCTAACTTTTAGTAAGTGAGAGAATCAGGAGTTGACAGATGCACCCTGATCCCATCCTCCTAGCTCCATCATTATGAGAAATAAATTTCCATTGGTAACAAGTCATCCTGTCTAGGGTAATGTGTTACAGCAATCAAAGTAGCTAGAGCAAGAAATTGCTACCAGAAATTGGTATGAGAAATGCGTGAGACCTCATGAATGATAAACTCTTATAAAAAAGAAACAGGACATTATTTGCTTTCATTCTTTCTCTTCATTTAGCCATCTGAGGACACTGCAAAGAGACAGCTGTCTGCAAAGCAGGAAGCAGGCCCTCAGCAGATGCTCAGAGCAGGCACTTGGAACAATGACTCTCCATTCTCCAGAACAGTGAAAAAATAGCTGTGTCTGGTTTATACTACATTGTCCAAGGAAATTTGTGGTAGCTGTCTGAGCTAAGACACTTTCAGAAATTTCTCCAGACATTAATCCCTGTCCCCTGGGGGAGGGTAGACACTGTGCCTTCTCATTAGAACCGCAACACTAAGTGGAATGCAGTGTTTTCACATGTGTTGGAGAAAAAAGAGCCATGGTAAAAGAAACCTTTTCTACTCTCCAATAGAGAAACCGAGAGAAAAATAAATGAAAGAGTAAAATAAAGGAGTAGTGTTAGGAAACAAAAAGTAGTATTTGCTAGATGGAGAAATGGGGATCAAAGGAGAAGTGGGAGGAGAGTACAGGGATAGAAAATGGTGAGGTGTGTTCTACACACGTGCTAATTGCCCCGATCTAAACTATGGCATTGGGAAATACAAATGAATACAAAAAAGCTTATCGCTGACCTTAATTCTACCTTTTTGTATGACATTTTATGAAAGATAATACGTCTTTCACTTCATTGTCAAGCTTCATTGCTAATTTTGAAATGCAAATCTCCCTTTCTTTGAATCCTTTTTAATTACTGAAGCTACTTTGTTTTCTCCGCTTTCTCTTTAGCACATTAGGCAACATAATTTTCAATTCCACACCTTAGCACAAACCCTCCTCATGATCTCTCACCAGCTTCCCCCTAAAATCTCATTTGTTGCCATTCCCTGAACATAGCCACGGCTCCTCACGGAGACAACATACTTTTATTCCCTCCTCCATCCTTTATCTCTCTAATCTCTAAACTAGATTAAGGGTTTCAGTTCAATCCTCCTAAATCATTGCCGCAGAAAGTTTTGGATCCATTGTTTGTGCACACCACCATCATACCATGATCATGTTTACTCTACAATATGAGGGCTAACTTTATTTGTGCTAGAATGTCCAGACATTTGGGCAAACATAATTCTATATCATTCTGTAAAGGACTTTTTATATTAGACAAACATTGAAATTCATGAATTTTGATTAAAATACAGTACTCCCGATAGTTGGATTTGAACAGGGTATAATTGAAAGGTCTTAATTCACCAAAGTGTCATCTTCCTGGAACTAAAACAATTTGGCACACAGATGGCCTTTCTGCAGAAATTTTTGCTTGACCTCTAGACTGTTGGGTTATTCTGCAGAATTTGAAAGTGCACATACACAATTGTGCCGAGCAATGCCATGTGATCATTCTTTCTCGCTTTCTCTCTTTTTTTTTCTGTCTCTGTCTCTTTCCCTTTTTTGCCAGCCAACCTCATCATACACACACAGGCTCAAGCATCACATACTAATCATATTGGTGCTGCTTCTGTGGAGAATTTTGCCTAATACACAATACTCATTTTCCTAAGTTTATATCTCTCCTGAATTTCAAGCTGAGGGGTATGTGCGTATGCATATGTGTGTGTGTATGTGTAATTTATTATTATGTGAGTAATATTGGTCCTCTTGATAGATAATAAAATGTTATTTTACATATTGCACCTTTCATTTTTTTAAATTAAAAATTAAGGTCTTCATCATTGATATCAAAATGTAATTTTCAAAATAAGTTTTGCAATTTGTATCAAATACTTTTCCATTGAGCTAACATCATGGACTATTTTAATTCCCCAAGACTTTGGCTGCTTTTAGCAAAGAATACCTCACTGACATATGACCTTCATGGTGCTGTATTTTTAACATATTTAAACAAATTACACATGCAGTTAGGAGTCAAAAGAAGCTTTAAAATGTGGCCTTTTATAGAATGCTTAGTTGTAATGTGTTTTAATGTGTTGTCATCTGGTTAGACAGTGAATATATTGACATATTTTATCAGAGACTGTTTTTTTTCAGCTAACCTTGCCTGTATTATTTTCCATACTTGACCTATCCTTCCTCTTCAAGCAATGCTTAGATTTTTCTCTCAGCATGTCAGAATATTTCTTTTGATTTTCAGATGTAGCTAATTTGGTGCATATACATATTTGTGCACAGATGACTGTTTTCATTGGATGCATGGGTGCTATTAATATTTTTCAAAATGAAACACTCTTGAAAGGAAAAAAATTGAGGGCTTTCATAAATATTACAAAGATATCAAAAGTTTGTTGAGTATATTAGCTTTTGTTAAAATTGATAGATCTTAAAGAAGAAGAGAACAAAGATTTTGTAAGAAAAAGGAGACACACTTTTTGAAGATTCCATAGTTTTAGAGATTCACAGTTTCCAAAGATATAAACATATGTAAGGAGTTTATACATATTTATACAGTGCATTTGATTCTATCATAAGAGAGAAAATGAGACCTTTTCTGATTATTCAGTAAGACTTTAATTATCATTAATGTATGCAATATTAAAACTATAAGATATTCTCTAGTAAACACTTAAACAAGTGGCATTGTGTGCAGACATATAGTTCAATATAACTTAAGCCCATGAATATACTGTGACATTATTATCCCTTGTTTAAATATTTGGTGTTTTAGAGTTGCCAGGGTTAAATAGCTATCACCCAACTGGTGGCAGAGTTAGCACAATGTCTGAAAGTATCTTTCTGTCTTTCAAGTTCAAGTTGTGTATTGTCACTCTTGACAGCCTTGGACACATCATAATGTACTGAGTGACCACAGGGCGCAGGTCACTGTATTCAATGCTTCATGCACATCACTTCGTGTAGTCTCACATTAATTCCAAGAGATATTTTTCTTCTTTTACAGATAAGAGTAAATAACTAGCTAAACAGAAACTACTATATGACCAGAGGAAATAGAAGTTAGAGATTAATGCTGTCTACAGCTTTTGATTTCCTTGCTGCACTATGTTTATATTTACCATTAATAAGAAACCAGAATGTCTTAATTTCTGATTATTTGTGAAACTGTTGTCTCAGTCAATTATGCTCACATCAATTAAGCCAAAAGGAAAAACGTTTCTGTATGGTCAACAATATTTTCATGGGGATAGTTGCATGTATTCCTAATTTAAAAAAAAATCATCTCTAAGTTAAAATACTGAAGCATCATTCAATTCACATTAAATTAATGTGAGAGACAAACATATGGGCACATGTCTGAAACACTGAAACATACGATACCTTACTAAACTGTTAGCACTGTCGGGATCTTGTGCCAGAACTGTGCCAACAACGGTCCCGATCTTGGCATTTTCATACACTTCCATGACATAGGAAGGCATGGAAAAGAGTGGTGGTTCATCCACATCTCCAACAATGATCTTCAGCATGGTAGCATCTTTAAAAGGCCCCAGGTGAGAAAATCGAAAATCGAGGTGTGTATTTGCTCCTTCTATGTTGAGGGTATATGACTTCTTTTTCTCATAATTCAATGGCTGTGGAATAAATAAAATTTCCATTACTTGCACATTTTTCAAAAAAGGACTATTTTCATTCATGAAAAAGTACCAGGGATAGAGTTCCCTTAGCCTTTTTTCTAGTTAAGAGTATATATTTTTATTATTCCAAGAACTCAGAAGTTCAAGTAAATACTTTTGAGATTTTCTTTAAAATAATTGCTAATCTTCCAATTTAAACATCTAGAAGTTGCTGGAGTAGAGACAAGATTGTGTGATTTCAAGTCAAACTGAATGTATGTTTCTTTACTTTGTTCAGGTTTTACTGTACTTTATTGTTGAATAACATGTATTTATTGTTGCATAACATTGCAGTATGTATATTTACATTATATTATCTACATACATTTATCTGTAGATTGACATAGAGTTTAGTTGCATATCTTACTATTGCTTATAGTATTGAAATAAATATACAATTGCAGATATCTATTGAGAACTCTGATTTCATGTGCTTTGCAAATGTACTTCATAGGGAGACTGCAGTTAAATGATCTTTGATCAAGGACAAGATCACACATTTGGGCAAAGGTTTACACTTTAATAGATGTTGCTAGGGAAATGAGATGAATGAGCAGAAGAATGAGATCAGACACCAACAATCATAACAGAAAGTAAGGCAAACATATTATGGATTTAAATGTAACATTTGCAACTAGAAAACTATTAGAAGAAAATGAGAGAAATAGTAAAGGAAATTGGTCTGAGTAAAGACTTTTTTTTTTTGAAATGACATTTTTATGGCTCTGTCTAGATGTCCCCCAAAGTCTCATGAAGTCATAGGTGGGACTTTTTTAGACATGGCAGGATCTAGGGTGAGGCTGGAATTGATTCATGGGGTAATGCTAGGCTCAAGGGGACTAGGATTTAGGATGTGAGTGCTATACACCCTGAGTAGCCTGGTAGCATAAAAGGGGCAAAACAATGCTGTTAAGATCCCTTGCTCACTTTGCTATTTTCTGCCCACCAAAAAATATTTCTCCTCTGTGATACCTGCCTGCCATGCCACCCTGCCTTGGAGCAGGCTAATTATGGACTGAAACATCTATAACCTGGGAGCTAAATAAACATTTCCTACTTATGTTTAAGTGTTGGGTATTTTGTTTCAGCGAGGAGAGAAAATTAACTAAGACACATACTAGAAGCACAGGTAACCAAAGCAAAATCTAATGAATGATATAGCATCAAAGTAAAAAGAAAAAATAAAACTTTTGTACAAACACACACATACAGACAGGATCAGAAGAGTGAAGCAATAACAGGATGGGGCAAAAATATTTGCAAATTATACATCTGAAAATAAGTTAACCTCCAGAGTATGAAGGAATACGAACAAGTCAACAGCAAAATAAATCAACAAACTACAATTACAATCAGCAAAACAACTTATAGACTTCTTTCAAAAGAAGTTATACAAATAGTAAACTGTTTATATGACAAAAAACTCTACACCACTAGCCATTAGGGAGATACAAAGGCAAGCTACAATGAGATATACTTTCACTCTTGGTGAATTCCCATAGTCAAAATAACAATTGATAACAACTGTGGTCAAGGATATAGAGAAAGGACAGTTTTTTACACTGTTCGTGAAAATAGAATTCAGTACAACTAATAAGTAAAAGAGTATGGCGATATCTCAAAAATCTCAAATGGCAAATACCATTAGACTCAGCAATTCAACTATTGATTGTATAACCATTGATTAATAGATCACCATATTATTTTTACTTTGCTTGGTTTAAACTTGCTATCCAGTTTTAAAATATGATCAGTTTTCAGTTTGTAAAGTTGATATTTCTAGGGATTTTTGATAAATATTAATATAGAATGTTTAAAAGTTTTTTATTTACATTTAAAAAATTTTTCTGTTTTCTATTACTTCACTGTTTTTAGTTTCCATTCCCTTTACTATATGTTGGTCTTTGAATAAATTTCTGTTTGTTAACTGTAACTTTTGTCTTTATTTTTTATATTTATAGCATTTTAAATCTTTAATCAAATTGATAGCTCTTCATAATGTTTTTGAAGTTTTTCCTGGTTTTTTAGGTGTCAATCTCTATTTATCCTCTGTTGAAATTACATATATTGCATGGAATTTGACTTAGTGTACAGTAATGAATAAGGACAGCCTGTGCTTCACCCAAAAGAATGAATGATCTGTAACATGATGCATATTAGTAGAGAGACATTTCACAGACATTTGTATTAAGTGCTATAAGCATATTGAGAGTTGTGAGTATTAATAAAGCCACAGAGAGATGTAAACATGCACATGAGCAGCTAGGTAATATCTCCAAGATGAAGTACCTTTTCAGTTAAAAACTGAATGTTTGCAAAGTGCTAAGCATGCTGCATGTAATGAATACTGGGAACCAAAATTCACCCAGATTTACTTTTAACTACATATGAAAAATTGCCATCATGAGGTTAGTGTACACTGTGGTCTAGAAACATGCCTTCTATTTTAAACAGGTTGCTGTATACACTAATGCTGATTTTCCTGATAAACACCTTTGAGAAAAAACAGAATAGACCTTTTTCATCTCTCTTATTACCACTGATTTTGCACTGCACTGCTTCAGTCTTGCGATATCAGGGATTAATCATTCCTCATGACAAGTCATTCCGTCTTGACAAGATCAGAGAAGCAGTCATTCATTATGGAAGAGCTCAGATGATTTTCTCTAAGAGAAAATGCTCTAATTACTCTGGGTTAGGGCAGAAAACTATAGACCTGGTGAGTGAAGGAATAACGTTTAATTTTCATTGCTCTGAAGGTTGGAAAGTCCAAGATCAACATACTGATACATCTGATGTCTGCTGAGGTTAGAAAATGCATAGAATGAACAGCAACAATTTTATTTACAAAGCAGATATTAAAAACCTGGAATATGAAAATCTAATGGAGTCATGTGGACAGGATCAAAGCTTGACCATTACAATATTTTACCAGGTTTTGTAAGAAATTAAAAGTTTTGATTGAAGAAAAATCAAAATATTCAAAAGGTGACCATATATAATATACTTATTTATATATTGTATAAATATTACCTTAAAGATATTTTGAAATAAATGTTTAGTATACATTTTATGACCTACTAATTAAGTGTAGTTTTCTTTTGATAGGACTAAATTAAAAATGAATTGCCAAAATAATAAAGTACACCTTGCATAAAAATTGACATAATTCTTGGCTGGACCTACATATTGCAATTTTTCTTTCCTTTGCCCATCTCTCTTTTACAATAACAAATGTCCACTAGTCTTACTAAGTCATCAAAATATTCCATTCAAAGTGAAATAGCCTGTTCTAAAAACCACACATTTGTTGCTTCAGGAATAGGATGAATGGTGATGAGCAGTTTTTGGCTTTTAAGCGCTGCAATGTCTGGGTAAGTTGCACATGGAAAGCAAAAGCCATGGCAGATTTACCATTTATTTAAAATCAATGTACATAACTATTTGGAGTCAGTCCTTTCACTGTGAAAGGCTTCATAGTGACCAACATCCTTCCCAGGAAATGCACAGGTGTTCAACACATTAAAGCTAAATATCAGAATGTATTTACTTTATTGGGGTGGTTTAGTACATTTTTATCACAATATTAGTAGATTTTAAATCCTTCCTTTCTACTTATTCACTTTGTGAGGTTTTACATCATTCTGACACTCAGTGAAATTTGTGGAGGAGATTCTGGGCACCGCTCATCCTATCTGATAATGCTATCAAGCTGTGCATGCAAAATGACATATGTCTCTTTCCATTTTTTGTCAAGTCCCTTTGAAAGTTTGCTGTCGTGTGTTTTAACATTAACCACCTACTGCCCAGGTGCGACCTGTTTATATGGACACATACGTTTGTGTTCACGATCACATAATATATATTTAACTTCCCTCCGGCAGTGATAATGATTTTGAGAGACTTATTTGCCAGGACTGACAGATGGAGGGATGGGGACCCATCTGGAGCCACGAAGGAATGAGAGAAACATTTCAGGTTGGGATAGGAAATGAGAAGCACATGAATTAATGCAAATAGATGTATTTAGCCACCTCATTTATAAAGAGAATAGAGTGAGGTTCAATTTCAAAGTCCTGTGAGGAAATTCTGTACACTTAGTTACTCTTACAGATTAGGATTATGTGTATACTATACAAAGTACGTTATCCATTTTCACAACAAGAGTAGTACATAAAATGGCATTAAAATTGTAATTATTTTCCTAAAACTGTAACTGTGGCAAAGCTGAAAAAAAAATACCCATCATCTCTATATTTTAAATAGATTTTCCAGAATTTTCTAACAATCTTTTAACTTTTGAGAAATTATTCAGAACTCCATCAAAAGGGTTTTACTTTTGTTTAGTGACCAGCAGATTTTTTCTTATGAAATCTGTTTCCTTGGAACAAGAAAATATGTTTATCTCATCTCTGATTTTTATAAGAAAATGGTACCCTAATGCCTTCAAAAATAATTGAAAATTTATCTGGGGTGTTGAGGTATCACAGAAAGGCATTTAATATCCACTTAGGAGTTTATAAAGCAATTAGAAAAGTTTTTTTCTAACTTAAAACATAAAACCAAAAATAATCATTTTAAATTCATGAAGATAATATGAACATGATATGTGTGTCGATAGAGGCAGTGAAAGTCCATGGCACTGAAAAAGAACTTTTCTGGCCATTATGAAATCATATACATGCACTTCTGGTGTTTCTATGAGAATCATGGCCACAGTCTATCAGATCGAAGGAGCTGATTTTCATATGACTATTGAAACATTATACTAAGCATAATCATAAATTACCCTAAAAGTTAATGATTCTGCAAGAATGGGCTTTGTTTTGTTGTAATTTATTATTAGTAGTATCATAGACTTTGCCTCATCAAGATATTTGATGGTGGTTAGGATATGATTATTTGAATGTAGTTAATAATATTTTATACAATTTTAGACCAATGGTGATTTTTTTTCCTGTCAGAAAATTTCAAGTCTAGATTTCCATGCAGTGTTCATGAGAGAAATAGGTAAATAATAGGGTAATGTGGAAATCACTAATATAACATTAAGAGAGAAATATTTCAGGAATAATATTAGATTTTCTTTCATTTTATAGAATTAGTTTTTGTTCTCTGTACTGGAAAAAACTTACATCATTGATTCTCATATTTACAAGTAATAGAAGCAGAGTTGCTAAATTCAATCAGTTATGTTCCTGAACACTTGACTAAAATTTAATTTAGGGTAATTTATCATTATGCTTAGCATAATGTTTCAATAGTCATATGAAACATAGTTATAAAATAAATTATTTGTTGTTTATTTAAAATTAGAATTTATCTTAATGTCTTGTATTTTATCTGTCACCATTAACTATGATACATGCACAATTCCAATACTCACCTTTATGTTGACCATAGCTGGTAAGGAGGCTCACTAGTCACGTGATTCAGTCAAGCATAGATATTCCCCTAATAATGAACTTTCCATGTAGTTTCACATTTATCGCACTTGTGATATGCATTGTTCTAGCAGAATGTTTACAATTGTGTGCGCACTGACACTCTGTTTAATATCTGTGTTGGTTTTCTGTTAGTGTTAATCCTACTATGTTAGTTTTCTTGGACTGTTATAGCAAAGTACCACAAAAGAGATGGAATCAAACAGTAAAAAATCATGTTTCTTGATATTTTGAAGGTGAGGATTTGTATGTTTGTTAAGTCTCCACACTCTCTGAGGATTTTAAGGGAGATCTGTTCCCTGTCTTTCCAGCGTCTGTACCTTCCCTGACTTTCTAAGAAGGAAGGTCCCCTTGCATGGCAAGCATCCAATACACATTGTAATGCAACACCCTTCAAGATGAGATATCAAGTTTGTTCAGAAGTCCCAACTGTGAAGTTATGAGTGATAAAGATTTGTATCAATGCAATTTAGATTTTACATGATTTATGCATAGTTTACATGCAGTAGACAGCAGGTACATGAGATTAGAGAGCAAAGACTGAATCCACAGACTGTGATTCTTAAGCTGTGAAACAGGAAAATTGTCCCTGCTGAATTTTAAAATTGGGATTAGAGACTACCTTATTTCTTTGGTCTTCTCCTTTTCGTAATGTCAGAGTCTATAGCTAGTATTCCATGCTTCCCCTGTGACTGCAGTTTGCTGACAGGTAACTAATTTTCTAGATTCAGGTTACACACAGGAAATTTTAGGTATAGGATGGAAACAGAATTTCACTCCTATTTGATTCTAACAATGAGAATGAGAACTTCTTGATCAACAGTATTTAGATAAGACTTTTGCCTTAGAATTGATTTTGTAGTGCACTGAGACTTGTAAGGATCTTTGAAGAGAATCAATGTGTTTTATCCATGAAGCAGACATGATGGGTAGCCATAAGTAGACGGTAGTTAAACTGATGGTGACCCACAACATATACATACATAAAATGATGCAGTTAATTAATATAATAAAGGTAAGTTGAGGCGTGTTTCTTGGAATTCCCATTAAATGATAAATCTAATGATAAAAATCTCCTATAAGGTAGAGGAAACTTTAGTAGAGGGAAATAAAAATAATGCAACCATAAATGCATATGCAGAGATAAGAGTGACCGGTCCTTGAGTCAAAGGAAGGGTGTTTGGTGGCACCAAAATTGGGAAGAAGCAAGGAAAATATGTCCCCATTGATTTACGAGCAAAGGATGATTCAGCCTCCAAAATTGTGATCTATATCTCTCATTTCAAGCTACTTAGTTGAAAACTGGTACCACTTTGCTGGAAAGTAGTATAGAGTCATTTGGCTTAGTTTGCAAATGCAGCAAAAACTTTTTCATTTTTAGTGTGTCAGAAGATTCACCTGGCTTTGAAATTATTTGCTCTTTCGGATTTGATAGAATTTCTCCCAGAATCACTGGGTCTGCTGTATTCAGGGAGGCATTGGAATCATGAATTTCTGATTTTCCTATACTGAAATAGGTTCATATGAATTTACTTTTTATTTGAAGCTGCTCTTATTAATTTTTCCAAAAATATCCTCTGTATAGTATCTATTTTTGTAGAATTAAGAAAATGCTATGTCAAAACATTTAAAACTTTAAACATTTTTTGTTAATCCATTCATTTTTTTTCTTAACAAGTTTAGTTAAGGGTTATGCCTTTCTCTGTCTAAATAGTCAGGATTTAAAAATCTATTATATACTTATGTTTTCTAAAATTTTTCATAATAGTTTGTTTTTAGTTTAGTTATAAATTTAATTTATCTAACTATGCAATTTTCTTCTCTGAACAATATCTAGAAATATGAATAATTTTTTAGACATACTTAATTTCTATCATTGCATTTAGCCATTTTCCTATTGCTAGGACAAAATACCCAACCACTGCAATTTAAAGAAAGAGACGTTTGACTCTGTGGGTTTGGTCTATGGTCAGCGAGGTCCCAGGCATAACCAGCCTGGCAGAAGTGAGCACAGCAGAGGCCAGCTGTGGATACACCAGGCAGCAGGCAGAGAAAGTAAAAGAAGCTAGGGAGCTGATCCGACCCTTCCAGGACACGCCCCAGTGATCTCGCCCCTTTGGCTAGACCCCACCTCCTAACAACACATTCAGCGATGAACTCACAATGCAAAAATCCACTGAAACCTAGGAGGGGTGATTAAAAAATATGATTAATAGTGAAAGATTTGGAAATCAAAATAAGAGACACATTGCCATTTATCATCCTCAGAACACGCTCCTAGTTTCAAACACACTTATCCCACTGTTGGTGCGGTGCTCAGAAGCAGTTCTGGATGGTCTTTACGGTGTCTTCATGAGATGTGCTCAGAAGTGCCATGAATGCTGCTGCCAACTCTCATCCAAGACACAGGAAGGGTGTCCTCACCCTCACTACTCACTCAGTCAGTTACTGTGTAATTCCTGAATCTTCTCCAGAGAAAAATGACCATGAACAGGAAACATTTTGCATTGAAGTAGGACATGGAGACAACTACAACAGCACAGTCCAAAGACGTGCGTAAATGAGCACTTCTAGAACTGCTTCAGAAATCGGCAAGGAGGACAGGGTAAGTATGTTTTTTGAGTAAGGAGAGATACTTTGAGAGGGACTAATGGAAATATGTCTTTTTCTGATGTATAATTTAAGCATTCACTACATATTTCAATCATACCTCTAATACTACTCCATGGTCCAATCAACTTTTCTAAGCCCTATGTTAAAATAGGGGGACAGATCATGGAAGGCCACTTTATATTCAAACCATAAAACATATGATTTCCATACATGTTCTTTTTCCTAAAATTTCTGTCACTGGTTGTGTGTTTCTTTCTTTAATGTGAGAACTCTCAATGGAAAAGTGTTTGGTTTCAGAAGTTCTGTCACTTCTAGATTGAATAAGACTTTCACAGTCTGAATATTTTCCCATTCAGGATTGTTTATGTATGACAGTATTTCATTTGTACAATTTTGCATTGGGGACTTGATTGTGAAAAAGACTACAATTTAGTTTTACTAAGTATTCCTTAGCCTCACAAAAAGAAAAAGATGCATCTTCACAATATAAATACTAGTTTGTGTCAGTTCCCTATTAACTATATTATTGAATGGATTATTCACAATTTAAAATCATTTCTGTCATAGACTGAAACTGATGAAATAATTTCTTCTTGCCAATTTTTCTAGAAAAATCTCCCAATGTGTATCTCGATTACTGCTTTGTAAGTATCCTGCTTAATAGTCTGCATAGATAATTTACTTTTATTGTATACTTACAGTGAATTTCTGGCCTTAGGATTTATTTGAAAGTGTTATTTTGTCTTTTTATTATTTTGACAAAGATTTCATTATGATCAATAAAATGTTGTCTCCTTATTTGTATTTACACTGCCTCTTGTTTAATCTTAATTTCTTTATTTTAGTTATCACTAGTTTTGTTGTATGAAATTCTCCTCATGATTCTCTTCAAAGGTTCATATTTTTGTTCTTCTGAAAAGGTCAATTCATATAAATTTAATTAATAGGCTTAATCTACATTTACATTGCTAGAAAATGTTAATATCATGTTATCATTGTGCAAATGAAATACAACAGTATATTTTAATCTTACCTTCATTACCTATTAGTAACATTATTTTCCTAAATTTTTTCCCTTTGTAATATTAAGCATGTCAATATAACTAATCTAAATAATGACTTCTATTCCTATATTCTTTGAAAATACACAATAACACAAGGAATTTATTCCAGTTAAAATCACATTTGTTTAATTAAAAGTGATAATATTTCTGCATTTTAAGGTAAAAATTTATTCTACATTCTGATCTGTCTCCTTGGTCTTGATGACAGTGGAAGCCAGTGTTCCCACTTGGCATTTGCCTGTAGTATTCACCAGTAGTTTGGGGGAGGAGATAATGCATTTCTCAAGAAAGTGGCCCAAATTTTTCATCTTCAAAATTGTTCATCTATTATCCCCATTTTAAAAACAATATGACTGAATTTATTCGGCTGAAATTGTTAAGCTCAATTTATTGAATATGGTTGTTATTTTTCCAATATACACTCTAGATGTTTTATTTATTCATTTATTATTTTATTATTTTTTTGGTACCAGGGATCAAACTCACAACTGCATATGCCTGCCAGGTATCTAGATGTTTTAAAATAATCTCTCATAGAACGAGTTTCTTAATCTCCCATTTTTGTAAAATTGGTCCTCTTCTATGTCCAAGCTCATAACAGCTTTAGTAACCTATGCCATTATCATTTGACATCCTATATTATAATAATATTTCATGTCTTCCATATTTCCCCCCAGAGAAATAACGTATCTCATTCATCTTCATATTTCATGTATCTGGAAAAATTCCTAATACAAGGAGAATGATTAAGAACTTTTCTTCAGCCTCAAATGCAGTTTTAGAGTTCAGGAAGTGTTATTGAATTGAAGCATAAAAAATTCAATATTGTTTCAGACATGAACATCCAAAACAATAAACCTGATGACTTGCTTAATTATTACAAACTCTGTAAGGTCTGTCTGTCCCAAACTTGCATATAAGGAAACTGAGGAATGTAAAAGTTCATAGCAACTTTCCAATGGCAACAGCTTGAAAATGATAAACTCGGGATATAATCTTCGTTGGTTAACAGTAGAGACTGCGCCTTTACATACTATATTATGCTGCTGGAAACCTATTTAACAAATTAAGTACTGTGATATAGTGTTCCAGTTATATAAATACTAATAAATAGATTTTAGAGGCATGTAAGATCCTTATTAGTGAAAACTGCTGTCATGCAACATCTCTCCAAGTATTCACAATAATATTACTAAGATTACTAAATGTATCTGCCAGAACTCTGAGTACCTTTGAAATTTCATAAATTCAGACTCTGAGAGGTAAGTCATTTAAATGTTATTTGGGCAAGATCTTTCATATTCTTTGTTCCTGCCAGAACTGCTTATCCTGACATAGTTTTAACTTCCCCAGGCTGATGGGCTTCTCTTACTTTTCTTTAGCTACTGCTCAGTTCCTAATTTAGATGGCTCATTCTCAATGAATTGACTTTGATTTTTATCTCAGATTTAGTTTCTTAATTTTGCCCTGTTACTTTTAGTAATTACTTTTACATATCATTTCCCTTACTCACTTATAAAATAGTACTTTAATAGTAATTCATTTCATATGACTGTAGTCAGCTATCAGCTTTCACATCAATTATTTCCCAGCCAGCTCTCATATTTAGGACTTTTTAATTGTTTCTCATCAGTTACTTCTACTATGGCTTAAATCTCCCAGTATATTTCTTCCATGGAACTATATAAATATCATAATCTCAGTGTTCTATGACTCAATTCTTCTTGGAGTTAAAGGTGATTTAAATTTTTTACTCATAAGTTAAAAGTGACCTTTATGGCTTCTCCTGGATCTAAATTTCTGTGTTATGCAGTCACTCAGGATTTCTGTATTGGGGGTGAGTTGATAATTATAAGTTTGCTATCAACATTTTTCTCCATAAACACGTTGTCTTAATCATGAAAATCTTTGCCAAATCCTACAAGACTGGCTGACATTATTCATTTTTTTCTTAAAAACATGTATTTTAAATAATGACATTTGTCAAAACACAAGGAAACAGGGTAAATTTAAACAATGTTTTTCTAGCTTGGCAAATTTATTATATATAATTTTGTCAGGAGTGTTTTCAGGATACTGGAAATTCTCAAGAGACAAGACCACATGCATAAGCTTTCGTCTTATAAATGTGCAGAGGAGTTTGCATTAATTCATTGTGTATAATTCCCAGGATATTGATACAAATATTATACTTTCCCTTATGTCAGTTGAACATGAGATATAAATGCAAGGACCTTCTTTTTAAGTACTGTATAACAATATTTATGAAGCTTATTTGTATACTATGGTTTGCATAAAGGAAATATACTATATAATTATCTACTTTGCATAAATATGCAAATTCTTATGCATATATGCAACATATGTAAATAACTAAATGAACTTACATATATGAATGATTACCAATGGCCATGGGTGTATAGACAAATCTCATCAGGATGTTTCATGAGATCAATAGTTTCCAAAGAGTGCATTCATTTTTATTGTAGGAATATATATGCTGGAAAGAATTCAATGGAATTTCAGATGATGTACATACTCAGCTCCATGATCATGCAAATAGATGAAATAGTAAGATGAAATGTGGCTCAGTAGCACTGCTCTGACAAACATCATTAGGAATATAGTCATTACTATCACTGAATCTTGAACTCTTCTTTTAGTAGTCTTCAGAAAAGCAGAATAACACCTCATATACTAGAACCTTATAAGTAGAAAAACAGAAACTGGAATAAGGTTTTTGATGCCAAAATATCTAATGTTGAGATTTTTGTAGCTTACTAGAATTAGAATATTAACTCTGCAATATATAAAGCAAAAATTAGTTCGTAGAAGAGTTGTGAAGGAGAAGGATATGGACAGGCTGTAGTTATTTAATAATGTTTAACTTGAACTCTGAAGGATAAAGACATAGCTTTCTATTTGATGAGAAAATGGGAAAGAAGTCAACAAGAAACAGGAGTGCATATGCAGGCAAGGAAATATGCACATGGCATTTTGTCCTATCCAGTTTCCAGGCAGAATGAGTGTCATGTCTCTAAGACATGACTCAATGAACCATTTTTACCATATTTTATCTCTTCTAGAATCACCTCACAAAGGATTGACAAAGAAAAAACTAAAGCTTCAAAGACTTGAGATATCCTAAGTGCGAAGCTGGAATTTAAAGCTTCTTTTTACAGTAAAGATCATGTATTCTATATTCAATGTTCATTTCAAGGATAGGTAAGTTAGTATTTTTTTTTCCCTTAAATGAATAATCATCATATAAACAGCTGAATTCGAGCCAGTAAAAAGAAAGTGACAAATGGCATTTTCTAGCAATGGTGAGAGCAAATAAGATTAGAGTCTTGAATTAAAAAAGAAATAATGTGTAAAAGAATTTTACAGAGTGTGCATTGATCTTGGGACCATAATAAGAGATTTTGCTAGAGACTGCTAAGGAGAAGCACCGCCCTAGGTAGAGGGAACATGTCAGAGGAAGAAGCTCATCAACTTGCATTCGTCCTTATCTTTTTCTCACCTTTCCACCCAGTCAGGCTCCATTAAACAATGAATGAAAGTTATCAAAGTGTATTTACAATGTACCACATCTTGCATCAGTGAATTCGACTTGGCAATTTTCTGATGAGGGAATGATATGGGCAGGAGTGTGCAAAAGTTTCTGCTAGCTGATTTATCCAGCAATGCTGATTTTGATCTTTGAAGAGATTCGCTTTTTTGCCTTGCTGACTAAGGTGAGCTGTCTCACACATTAAAGAAGAAACAGGCTTTTAAGGACTATACAATCCATTTCTGCCAACATATTCTACAATACTTGAAGGGTAAAATACATCCAATTATATAGTTTATTTCTCAAATTGCAATTATTTCCAAAGTAAAACATATAGGAAAGAAATAACTTTAAAACCAGTAATTCCAATGTTCTAAAATTTATAGGATTGTGAACATTAATTCAGTTCAGATTTTAAAAATCTAGATTATATTAAAATAATTCAGGACAAATTGATGAAAGATAATTTGAACAGATTATTTTCAGTACATCATCACTATGCTTTACCAGTCTGAAACAATTCTCTTCTTGAAAATACCAACTGTGTGTGTACAAATAGAAAGAAATTAAATTACATGAATGCACACATCATTTTATCTTGTTTATGTGTTACTTCTTAATTTTATAAAGATAAGGCTCAGTAGAAATGGATGACTGTCAACACAAGCATCCTTCAGACAGATTATTGCAACCTTATCTACAGCCATTAGCATCCTTCCCCTGTCAACCAGCTGCCTTAGTAAAGGTGACCTTTTGCCGTAAGGTGTTGATTCCTGTCACCTATGGTCAAGACTCCAATCAGGACTATCTCTACACCAGTGTATCCATTAAGTATTTTTTCTATTGAACTTTATCCTCCTACATGGGAACATTTTTAGTGTCTTAAAATACTTATTTTTTAATACTCTCACTTACTTGCTTCATAAACTTTCCCCCGTATTACTAAAAAGCTCCTCAGAGAAGAGAGTATGATTTTCCTTTTTTTCTTTCATTCTTTATTACGCATTAATAATCAATTTTAAATTGCTATAAAATTATCATTCCTATGAGAAGAATTAATGTGGTTTACCATAACAAAAAAGTGTATGTAAAGCACAAAGCAGATAATCAGCTCCACTAATAGATGAATTGCTTCACTTCAAGAATTTTTTGTTTGTTTGTTTGTTTGTTTTTGGTACCAGGGATCAAACTCACAACCTCATGCCTCCCAGGCAGGCGCTTATGCCACTGAGCTAAATCCCCTGCCCTATTTTTTGAGACAGGGTCTCACTATGCAGTACAGGCTGGCCTTGAACTCACTGTAGCCCAGGCCAGTCTCGAACTCACAACGCCCCTCCTGACTCAACCTCCTGAGTTCGGGGATTAAAGGCATGCGCCACCATGCCAGGCTCCACTTCAAAATCTATAGAAGCATATTTCTCAGCCTATGTTCTATGTTCCCTGCATATTGCGAATCACCAGGAGAACAGATATTTCAGCAGCTGTTCAACCGCAGTCCAGGATCAAAAAAAACAAAACAAAACAAAACAAAACAAAACAAAACAAAAAAAACAAAACAAAACAAAAAAAAAAACAAAAACAAAACTCAGGAACCACAGGTCTGAATGTTACTGTGAACCCCAGCTGAAACCTGAATGTGTAGAAACATTGGAATATAATATACTAAGAATTTCATTTTAAGCCTTTTATTTCTAATTATCTGTTTTCCACAACACATTTACAATGACATGACCATTATGAACATCATGTATTCTAAAAGCAAAAGGCAATAATTTTTTCCCTAATAAGAGTCTTATGAATATAGACATGAATCATTATCCAAAAAATTATTAACACAAATCTTTTGCCTCAATGTATCAAGAGAAGCCTGCTATATGACTATCTTTTTTGTTATGATTACTCTATTGTTTTCAAATAAACATTTCACATTAAAAATAAAATCTGAAGATGACCCTAAGAAAACATGTCTATATTTTTTATCTTAAATAATTTCTGGGAATATAGTAATATACAATGTGCTGATGATTGTTCCTGTGTTGGCTGGTTGTAAAATGGTTTTGTTTTGATTTCTTATTTTCCTTTTGTTTAAAATTAGAAAAAAAGAGAGGGTCTTATGAATAGTAAATAATAAGAAGAAGATTAATAGCTCCACCAAAACTTTTTTGATGGTTCTGATCATCAAGCTAAATGCTGTCTCTACGGAGTGTTAGTTAATGCACTGAAAATTTTTATATTTGTTAGACAATTCTCTTGATATTTCTCAGACTAGCACAGTATAGAAAACTGGCAAACAGAGCATTGACATTCATGTAGTCTGTTACCTGAAAACTCTAAAAGTCTGTTGCATGAGCATAAGGTTGGAGAAAACACAAAAGATGAGTTAGACATTAAGTTATGTATGTATTTGGAGAAAACTGGAAGAAAAAAATTATTCATTATGAGGAGACAAGAAAAGGAAGGAAATGAGTCAAGCAAAAATTAGGATATTTTGGAAATACAAACAGAGGACAAGAAAGCAGACTAGAGAGAAACAATTTGTATGTCAGTAACAAGATAAATTGTAAAATAGATAAAGTATAAGAATATAGAATAGGGTTACAGATGGCCAAACCATGAGGGAAAGATACTACAAAAGTATGTGAAAGGCATTTGAAACATAAATCTCATTTGTGCATTTATTTTACTTGAAGTTTTCAAGTAATTTTATTAAGATAAAAGCTCTATTTCTACTGATTTCTAAAAGTAATAAAATATAAAGTAATATGATAATAAAATAATAAGGTTTAATACAACACAATTGACTCATATCTTCAGTTTTTATGCAAAATTTTCATTGTGGGAATATGAACTACTATACTCCTTTTATGTCTGTCCCATCATACACTTTGAAACATAATATGAATTTATCACTACTGTTCTTTACAAGATGTATAAATTTTTAAACCAGAACCACATACCTTTCAAAATATGATTTTCTGCAAAATTTCATAATAATCGTGTAGCTGTCTAGCATGCTTTTTAGATGATCAAAAAACTTATTTCCAAGGTGAGTGACTTGGCTATTTTAATTAATATTGATAGTGCTGTGCAATTTGCCCTTTTACAGAATCACCAGAGTGGTATCTAAATGATATTCATTTATTTGCATTTAAGTGAAATGCACTGCACTTGATCTTTGACTGATGCACCTGGGACATTTCAGGCACATTTAAGCAGTGACCAAATAAAAACAAACGCGAGGAGAAACATATTTCCAGTATATTCTTCTTCAGGTCTTACCAACCTTAACAAACCACGGTTCCTGACAGAGGTTATGAAGTTTGAGACATAACCTCAATGAAAATCTAAGTTAAAGAGAAATTATTTCATTGTCATAGAGATGTGACAACGTGGGCTATTTGTGTCTCCACTGAATTTTCATTCCCGCTAAGATTGGTGAGCTGCTTGAGTCATGAAAACAATGTTCTTTTTACCTTTTTTAAGGAAAGGATCCCTTCTCTGGTGTCTCTGTCGGTGGAGATGGAGAATATTCCAATGCCGTCCCCGTCTATGATCGAGTAAGTCATGTCAGCATTTGAGCCAGTGTCCGCATCATTTGCCTTGATTTTCCCGACCGCCGAACCAACTTGAGCTGACTCAGGAACATACAGTTGATAGTGCTCTGCAAAGTATTGCAAATTAAACCAATTCAATACTAGCAAGATTCATATCATATTAATTGCTTAAGCAAAAGACGGTGCATACAAAGACTACACAGTCAAATGAATATCATGCTAGGAGCTGAATAAAATGGATTCTTTTCAGACTTAAAAATACTAGCTCATTATTTAGGTAATGAAATACTAGATTCATGTACATTTAAAAATATATCGAAATATGTTAAAAATATTTTGGATACCTGAACTGAAATATTTTATTAGCATTGCACATGCAAATGACAGAAATATAAAATGAAATTTCTAGTATTATATTGAATAAACATGGAGTTAGTCAAGTGTCTCCCTCCATATAGCATGAGATATGCAAATATAAAGTATGCAACCTTGGAACTACACAGAAAAACATAGTAGAAAATGAACACCTGCAGAAATAGCTTAACATTTTAGGAATTACTTTAAATTTGGTGAACAATATAAACCGCTGCAAAGATAATGAATATATTGTTATATACATTCGCTGCTTATTTTCCACCAGTTATTAAAAATGATTTAATATGACTTCATAATAGTCACAAAGTAATTGAAATTAAAATAAATTTGATGATAAGGTTGAAATACCATGAGGTAAAAGCAATAGCTACCTAAGTAGTTTAATGTAGTGTTTGTGGAGTACCTTTTATTTTTGCAATGTATTTCTTATACCCAATAACAGAAAAACTATTGATTCCATAATTATCATTGTCTAATATTCCTAAATATGAAAAATTTTGAAAGATTTTGCTAATAATGAATATTTATGGAAAATTTTATTATAAGCACTTATGAAGTGCTTACTAAAAAGCATAATCACATTTTAACAACTGTCTATTGGAAAGTTAGAAACATTTATTAAAGCATTTTTATAGCAAACACAAAAAAAATCGTAAGTAACAGAAACTGTGAATTAAAATGTAATTTGGTGTAAGATTTCTAGCCAAGATTAAATTAATAGTAATTCAACATTGTAAAAGGATAAAATTAGACGGAAAATTAATGAGTGTACAGCTCATATGGAAGTAATTCTTCTCCACTAACCTTTTTATTTGGTGCAGTGCAATACTAAAATAAAAGTATATGTGTTGAATGTCTGGTGCATTCTTTTTTTTTTCCATTATGGGAAGAACATTTGACATGAGATTGAAATTCTTAACACGTGTATGTGAAAATACATTGCTGTTATTTATAAGCACAATGTTTTTCATGAGAACTGTAAGATGTATTATCCTTAGTCTGAAATTTTACACTAGTTGTGTAGAAAATCACTAGCCTTCTTTTAGTCCCTGACGACAAACTCTTCGAGTCTACACATTTAACTATTAGATCACTCCTTTAATTGTAATCATGTCGTGCTGCATTCCATGATTTCATAAATTGACTCTAGGTAATATTTATCATGTTAATTCATGTTGTATACTGCAAGATTTCCTACTTTTTAAAGTCTAAATAATATTTTATTCGCTCCAGTAACAACTGTTTTATATCCACAAATCCACTCACTCGTTCAGGATATTTGGATTTTGGGGCTTTTTTGTGCTTTCTTATAAATTATATAACAATTGGTTTCTATTCTTATAAAAATAGAATTAAGAGTTTGACCTGAACTATACTGAATCTGTACAGTAAAAATATAATATAGACATTTTATAATAATCAGACAGATATCATCATATTTTGTGCTTAAAATAACTAAATTGGAGATCAAAGTAAGAATGCTAATTCTCACGATTTCTCCTAAACTGACATATTTCTAAAGCAATTACCAATTAAAATAAGTACAAAGCATACAAAATACAACTGAATTAACCTACTGTATGTTTTCATATGATATGATGTCATATTTTATTTATCATATCGTATGACTCTAAGGACTACAGCAACAAAATAAAAGAATTATGCCGAAAAGGAATGATTTTTCTTAGTTCTTTTCAATAAGTATTGGAGATACTACCTGATAAAAATAAACTCATAATCGATCAGAGAAACACTTGTTATTTTTTAGTTTGGTGATTTCCACCAGCATAGAAAATCACTTCTGTGAGCTGTGTGGTCCTGTGACCTTATTGTGGTTTTGTTGTGATAGATCTGTTATACTGAAAAATTCCTGCTCTTCTTGATGCAGTGAATAGGAGGATCATGAGAATCAATCTTTTATAGAATTCCAATTTTTTGATCACTTTGATAGGTGAAAGGTACACAACTGGGTCACCATTCCTGCAAACCACTGCATCCCCCGAAATGTGTGTACTGAAACTAGGCAAGAACTTTGATTTCTTCTGTGGCAAAGCTCTGGACTGTTTGAAGAGGCAGAAGCCCATGGCTGTGTTTCTAAAATTAATGTTTAAAAAACCCAGTCTAAGGGAATAAAACTGATGTCAGAGAAAAGCTTTGTTGATTTACACTGATCTTAAAAATACCAAGATGAATTAGAGAAGCTTTACATAACATAGGATGTTTTTCTTTTAAACAGCAAGTATAGAGATGGCAAAGGGAACTATCACAAATCTTCTGAGACATACTGGGATAGAGAGGCTAGTGGATCCTGTGGTTATTAAGGTCTGAGTAAATCAGAGTTTCACACAGATATTTAATTTCAATCTAAGAAAGACGCAAAATCCTTCTATTTGCGTGCATTCATTTACATGGTTTCAAAGTTTATCTGAGAAAAAAAAAAAGAGAGAGAACCTAAATAGGAGAAATGGAAAACCTCAGTGTCATCTTGGGAGACGTTACCATGTACCTTTCAGAAGCTGACAAAAATTTTGTAAGGATATATAGAATTGAAATGGTGGAATCAATAAGCTTCATCTGATTTGCATATGTAGAATCCAAGCAGCTGCACTATTTACCTTCTTTTAAAGCAAGAAACAAATCTTTTTTAAATCAAGTACATACTGAAAAAACACTCACTTTTTAACCGTAATATAATAACTGATGCCGCCATTTTTTGAAAGACTTAGAGATCTCTGTTCTCTTAAATTAAGGTATACACTTCGCATTTTGATGGGTCAAAAATCTTTTTCTTTCTTAATTTTTCAGACAAAATATTAAATAAGCCAATCTAACACAGTGTATAGATTTGCTTTACTGAAAATATAACTAATAAATTTAAAGCAATGGTCCCTCTTCTAATATAATTTGCTATTAGCGAAACCATATCAGTATTTCCACTAATGATGCTTTCTTTGTCACTAACTTGACTTATCAAGACAATAAATTTGTGATGTTTGATATCCTTATGGGAAACACTGCCACCTATTGAATTGTCAGGACTGGATGTACAAATATTTCACAGCATGCTTTCCATCGGAAGTCACAAGTTGGCGTAACTGCCCAGGTTACTTAAAAAATACATTAATTTTAATTTCTTGAAAAAGTTTTGTTAGACATCAAGTTTCTACTGCTTGTTTTGTGATTTTGGGCATGTGGTTATTCTTTTTTTCCAACTCTATTATTTGGTAGGATGTTTCTAAAAATACAGATCATCTCATTTAGAATACAGAAGTCTTACAAACTTCCTTTTGAGGTGTTTAATTTTACATGTATATGGTTTATTCAGAATACTAAATATCAGTGTTTTTTATACATAAAGAACACATTATGCAACAAGCATAATGCACAGAACACAATAAAAGCTAGAAAACAAAATGACAAAAAGTTTATAAAGCCAAATTTACTTCAATGAAGGACCTAACATCAAGGGCTCCACATCTTGAGATATTTTTCTTGGAAAGAGAGTAGGACGTTACTTTAAAAAGTGAGTACAGATTCAAGTCAAAGATTGGATGATTTCCTGTCTGTGTGAGTTTACTTCCTTCCTTAATACTTTCCGGCCCAAATACTGGTATCACCTTGAATTGAGTGGTGGCTGTCTTCTTAGTTAGCATGCATTATCTGCTATTCTCTCCAGCTACCTTTCTGAGAGTGACAAACAGCTTGATTCTGCCAGGACTCTCATTTGCATTGAAAACTAAGAAACTAAAATTGCAACTTCCAAGAGTAGAGACATTATAAGCCACTTTACTGGCTCTATCTCCCTTTCTACTTTTCACACACTTACTCAGTTTACCCACTTTAAGGGAAAGGGATAATTAATTAAAATACAACCTATAATAATTCAGTTCACTTTTGAATGCATGGTAGATTCACAGCAGGAAAAATAGCGATGAGGAAGAATAGTTTTGTAGTGCTGTAGAGGAACCAGTGGTAGCACTCTTGGTTGCAGGAATAGTGCAAGAAAATTGGCTCTCTCAGATGGGGAAAAGTGAAAGAAATTACAACCACAACTATAAAAAGATACATGTTATGGGAAAAAATTAGGCTATTATACCAACTTGATACTGGTCATGGTTTTTATGCAATCTGAATTGTATTTAGATTTATACATATCATATCCTTTGTGCATGAATGTGTTCATGATATTTCATGATTCATTTTCTTTTCCGCTATGAAGTTTACATTTATTCACCATATAACTAGTGGCTTCGTGAGTTCCAGTGCTTACAAATAAATAAGAGAGTAGTTTACTAGAAGTTCATTTTTCCATGATGACCCCATATTAATGCAGCATTATGTTTATTGTGGTCAAATGACAAAATAAAATATATTTTAAATAAGACAGTGTGTAAATTTCTGGAAATGTGCTGTGCTATTTCAAAACTTTAATGACATCACCAGTGTGGAAGGGTTTACATGTCCATCATTTTGCAGAAAATTCCTAACTGAAGGCAGAGCTTATTATTAGCAATGAGTTCCTTTAGCATATATACTCAAAGTTTCTTTTTTTAGAACAAATATATTCTTCCACAATGACACTGTAATTAGAGAGAATAAGAAAACTAGGTAGAACTCTCTCTAGAGTCTCTATCCATGTGCATCTCTATGAATTTTATTTCAATATTTTCAAAATTATAATTTTCTGATAGCTAAAAATATCTTAATGGGTTTATAAACAACATTTTTTTAAAAAGAGAATGAAGAGAGAAACATGAAACATTACATCAAAAATGTATGGAGTCCATAATTTATTTTATTTTATTTTTTTACATGTGTGTTGTGTGTGTGTGTGTGTGTGTGTTCTGGAGCCCATATTTTATAAAATTAGACTTTTCAGTCAAGAGTCACAATACTATGCATTTTAAAAATAGTGGTGTTAAATCTCAAGAATAAGTTATATAAATTAGTGTTATTAATTTTAATGAAGGTTGTATTCATTTTTTCAGACAGATATTTTAGTCTGGTATTATGTTAACTAACCTATAAGACAAAAGTATATTGAAATGTCTAAAATGTACAAATTTGGTTACATTTTAAAGTTAAATACAATGTGAAGTCACCTATGATCTATGATTTTTGACAAATAAACTTCATAAAGCAAAGACAACATGAAGGAAATATTTCACAAAAACTTGTTTGTATCATCATGTCTTACTCTCTTCCTCACTGGGACAAAATATGACACATTTTTAACCTGGAGGACAGGCTTATTTTGGCTTATGATTCAGTTGATAGTAGGCTGTTTACAAGGCAGGATAGTATGGCAGAAGGGTATGATGGAGGTAGACCTTCTAACTTCAGGGAATCCAAGAAACAGAGCCAACAAAAGAAATAGAATGCTAGTTATACTCATCAAGGTCACTCTCACAGTGATCTGCCACTTCTGACTAAAAGAAACCTCTTAAAAGAAAATAAACTCTAATACCCTTATAATCCAATCACCTTCCAAAAGACCCAAGTATGATCACATGAGGTTTCATGAGTGAACATTTAGATATAAGCCATAGCATTCTACCTCGGGCCCTCAAAAGGATCAAAAGAATTTCTATATGCAAAATGCATATGGTTCATCCCTAAGAGTTGCCAAAATCCTAACAGACCTACCATTGCTGTAAAGTCCAAATCTCGTTTCCTCAGATTTAAGGCAAATGAGCTGTGATCCACTATAAACATCAAAAAGGAAAACAACACAACCAAAGTCTCAGGGTAAATATTTCCATTCCAAAAAGGAGGGACGGGGGAGAAAAATTAGCCAAATGAAAGCAACACATAAAGCAATCAGCACAAACTTTAAATTCTGTACCTCTATGTAGGGAACACGGGGAAAATTGTGGTAAGATGTGAACTCCAAATTGCTTGGGAGGCCCCATTCCTAAGCCACTGTTAGTAGTTATAATAATCACGGTTTCACTCTTGGGCTGGATCTGCTCATTCCTTAAAACTTTCTGCAAATGCTCCACATTCCTGACTTCCTCAGCTTCCAGAGGTCTCCACGGTACTTTTGGTTTCACTCTTACAGCTTCTCATACCATCTCATCACATACAAACTGCCTGGCTTTCCTCTTCTGAAATACTATGTAGAAGTCTTCCTTACACCATAACTCTAGCATTTTGCAAAGTGGTAAAATCAGTACCATGTAGATGATGCCAAGATCTCTCACCGCCTTGAGCAGTAACCAGGCCCTTTTGCATCATGGCCACAGAGGTCTCTGAATGCCTGAATGGGTAAACACTATGAGGCAAATTTCAGGGAACCAATTTCTTAAGTGGTCCTGCTCCAGCATGCTTCCCCAGACTGTCTTCTCGAATGAAAGCTTTACACGTTTGAACCCTGAATGGATTAAAGAGAAGGATTTTGATAATTCCTGACATACACTTAAACCATGTTTTCCTTACTCTGATCCAAAGTACTTGGCTTCTTTTTAAGAGCATAACACAGTTTTGTCATAAAGTGGCATAACCGTGAATGTGTCACACACACATTTATTCTTAGAACATTTTTACTGGTGAATTATTCATTTTAATTTTATTAGTTTTATTATATTAAACACGAGTGCTTAACATGAAAAATATCATGAAAATAAAGTATTGTATTGTTAATATTCATTTAGTGTTTATAAAAAAGCATCAAATTTTCAACATTAACTAGATTTTGGTGTACAAAGACTAGAAAACAAAAGACATAAATTCTTATATGAACTACCATGAAAATACAAATAGCACTCTATAAAACTAATAATGTTTATTTCAATTTTCACACCTAAGATTCTGCACAAACGACAACTGCATGTTTCAGGAACCTATTTCCCTTACACAGACAGTTTCTATGTTTAGCTTTTCTTTTCCTATGTGGCAGACTATTCTTGCTACCTTTTTTCTCTTCCTGTTTTGTCAATATCTTACCATTATTTTGAAAAACATGCACTTGGCAAGAAAATAACAATTAGCAAAATATTAAATGTGTAATGAGTTTTAAAATAAGCACCAACTTTTTGATATCATCTGTTTACTTGCTTTCAAAACCTAAGATACAACACCAGAAATAAAAACCTATGAAATATCAAAAGAACTCTACAATAAAAATAATATTTTTTCCAGTTGTCACACCCAAGGCAGTCTTCACACATTACAATGGCATATTTCACACACAAGAATTGCTTAAACTGATAGCATGCTTGTTTCGTTTTCCTGTCATTTCTTGCAGGGCACCGTTGACATCTTTCGACTTTCCTGTTGTCATACTAGCTCTTTGGGATGCTGTGCCCCTCTGTTCACCTGTCAGCTAGCCAATGGGGTCCACAATTTTTTTGCATAGTTTCCTGGGTCAAAACATTTTGTTTTTCCTCTACTATAAATTATCTCCCTCATGAGAGATTTAGAGGATTCTAGTCCCAGTCTTCTAAGAAAATTTCTCACGGCATTTTGCACTTATTGTTTTCTTTATAAACCATCAAACTATTTATGCCACACATGTTTAGGTTTGAGTGAAGCACAACTATTGGCCAATGCTTCGTATTTCAGGTGATTTCATAGTTGTTGCATAATTCAACAACATCTGCTTCAACTACTGCTTTGTTGTAGAAAATTTCTATCTCAGGCTTCCATTTTGTTGAGGTTTTCCTATCAAAATTTCAATCATTATGCAAAGTTGACATCAGTTGTACTAGTTTGCTTTTGTTTGCCACATATGCAGTCAGTGTCAATCTTGTACTATAGATTGCACTATATAATTATCTGTTTTAAAACTATAGCATATCATTTGGAATTTCTACTTTACTCCTATATACCATTTTTAGTCTGGTGAACCTGTTATCTGTTAGCAAATGTGATATCAATTGGAAACTGGTAAACCAATTATCAAATGCTATATTCTAGATAGTTTGGGAGATGGGAGAAACAAGTCCATTTACAACATCACTCAGTTTATCACTATACAAATAAAGATCTGATGGTCAAGTTCTAGGATAAATTTCTAAATTGAATGAATAATAAGTCTTTACATCTGCAAAGGTATAAGTTATTATGCTATATTTCAATCCATCACTCTTTTATAAGTCTTATATTTCTGCAACTATCATAAGAAATCTCTGCTAAGCACAGCAGACCTCAATGATTTCTGTTCAGCTCATGAGGTGTCATAATACATATTTGAATATGGTTATTAGTGCATATAGATTATTTTATTATATCAACCTTTGTGTATTTCACAGCATCTTGTAGCATTTCATCTGTTACAATTTCTAGCATTGAATGGCAATGCTGGTCTTCTCTCCAATATGTTTCACACCTGCCAAGATCCTCACAATATTTTTTAACCTAGTTCTAACATTGGATTGCTCCATTCAGTTGTGTGACCATTTTGCAACATTTACACTAGTCAAATATCTATCATATTGTTATTTTCTGCATCATCTGAGTCAAGAAGTTCTGCATTTGGTGTGTATGTATCAATCAATTCTTGCTCCATTTCACTGTAATAGTAACTTTGATTCACATGGCCAATTTCAAAGTCATCATCATCATCATCATCATCATCATCATCATCATCAGACACCCACACCACTCTGCTGTTATGAAAACATGTGTTTTACCAAAATGGATCATTTTCATCATCCATGGATGAGTAATACGATGATTCACATTTGACCTCCTTCAAAATTTATATATCTGGTTTTTCATGTGCCATTGTACTGAATTGGGTTACATCAAACAGAAAAATGAAAAGAGAAGTTTTTTAAAACAAATTCTAGAGTGGTGTGGGTGTATTATACCCTCTGTGATGCTTAAGTAAAACATACACAAAGACTCTTCCATGAAGCTTCCTCTGGTTGTAAATGCTGGTTTAACAAATTTCCACACATATACACACCTTGCCTTTTATTGTGTCAAGTGGGTAAGCACAAAAATTGCTTCCTGTGTCCCTCAGGGAAAGGCACTGAGATGTATAGTCAACTACTATTATGCTAAAGTAAAAATTTACAGCAGCAAAGTAAGGTTGGAGTTTGTGGGAACCAGTGTTATGCTCCATGGGTTTTATTGCTGATCTTTTCACCCAGCTGGCCTTGCTCTACTCCAGCTTTGCAGGCACTTTACACCTGGTAAAACTGAATCCTTTTTAAATGATGTTGTTACTCCCATTTCTCTCAGTAGTTCTTATTAAAATCAGGAAACAATAACCGCACTGCATGCTGAAGCATGGACTGTCTTGAAATTTCCTCCACCAGATCAAGTAGTCCACTACCCTCAATTTCAGTTTCATGCAAAGTCACAGGACATGAGCAAAATATAGACATTTTCTGATACAGCATAACACATGTTAGCCTAGAATACAACAATAAAGTGTTTGCTGCCAACTAAAACTTTCTGAGCCTCATATTTGCTGTCTGTCTTTTTTATTAGCATTCCTGTCTTCTAAACTTTTACCAGAATCTCCCTCCAAGTTTGGTTTACAGCATCCTATAGCTCTTCTAGCTAGTATCTTGAAGTCTTTTCAAACTCCTCCCACGAGCCAGTTCCAAAGTTCGCTAAACCACATGGCAATGGGCCTACTCCTGGCACCATAATTTTTATTCCTCACTTTCCTCACCATGTGACAAAATACCGCCAACTGAAAATTGAAGGAGAGGTACATTCCAGTTCATGTCTGAATCCACAGTCAGAGAGAGGGCTCCAAGACAAGGGAGCATAGCAATGGGGGATGGTGAAGGAAAAGCTGTTTACCTCATGGAAGTCAGGAAGGAGAGGGTCAAAGGAGGAGTTGGAAAGGCATATATATTGTTCTGGATCATACCCACCACTTCCAACCAGAAGCCACCTTGTAAGAAGAAGCAAACTAAAATGATCGTACAATCAAATTATCTTTTAGAAACTCCTCCTAAAAACTTACGAGACTTTGGGGAGATATCCACATATAAATCACAACATAGTAATATTTTAACGTGAATTTTACTTAATTGCAAACTTGATTTACATGTGTTTAATAATGGGTTTTTAAATGATAATTTGGTAGAGTATTTGAATTCAATGAATTCATTCACTTAACCATTTATTAAATACTGTTCAGAGGATGAACACTTAACGGTATAACAACTGCACAAGTGTCTTTCTTAATTAAAGCCTTTTCTGCTAGTAAAAGAAGCATGAAATTATGAAAATAAGTATAAGAAGAACACGCACACAAAAGTGTATATAAAATGAAAATAGGAAAATGTGTCTTTGCTATTTCTTTAATAGAGATTTCAAAGAAACTTTTAGAAAGAATATTAAATAAAGAAGTGTGAGTGTAGAAAAATTAACAATTGAGGTAAAAATACACAAAATATTATTATATTTTTGGAATAGACAGTATTCCACCATAGCTAGGTTTTAGATTTGCTGAATGTGGAATTATGAGATAATTATGGGAAAGGTATTTCATACTAATTTGTGAAAACCTTTATCAACATAATAAACTGTCTTTGACACTGAACTTTTAAACATAACTTATAAGATGGAATACTTTGACAACTCCCCTATAAGATTTTTAAGATAATTGAAGATTATTCTGTAAAAGATCTTCTACAATCTCTGCAATGTTAAAAACACTCCAATGTATTATAATTATATCCTTCATATTGTGCAGATATCACAAATATTATCTGCCTTGAAATTCAAAGAATTAATACTGTCTCTGCTTTCCTAAATTGCTTTCCAGATTATGAGCTTTGCTTTTGAGATTCATATTCTATTCTGAGGTCCTTTCATTAAGCTAGCTATGATTCACTTTGGATGATAGTTACCTGTGTACATTTGTGCAGGTGTCTCTGTGCATGTGCACATGTATTAGGACCATTCATTTTTTGCACAAAAGATTCTTTAAAATTTTTTCAGCAAATGTTCATATTATCTAATACTGAACAAGTAGAATGTCTACTAATGCATCAAGAACATTTTATTTTCAAAAATACATATTTTACTACTTGGTGTCATTACATGATTTTTTTTTAATATTTAACTGTGATACACACAGAAATGAATACTTTTCCATGGTGTCAGTTATCTTTCACTTTCAGGAGTCAGTGGGTTGACGGATTTCCTTATTCCTGACAGAGAAAAACAAAGATGAACCAAGGGAAACAAAAGCAAAGAATTTCCAGTTAAGAAAACATATCATTATACATTCAACTATCTCATCCATTTTACATAAATGCATGCTGATGAACTCTAGTCACAGGAAACAGGTACATACTCTGAGGAAATCGTGGTGGGTTGTCGTTGACGTCGGTCAAGGTAATGTTGACGGTTGTGGATCCTGAGAGCCCTCCGACTTGTCCAGCCATGTCTTTGGCTTGAATGACCACTGAGTAGTGTTCTCGGGCTTCTCTGTCCATATTGTGTAAAGCTGTTCTAATAACTCCTGTAATATAGATTTAAAAGAACTCATTATGATTTTTAAATTTAACATGAACAACTTAGGTTTTTTTTTCAGTCCTAAGATACATATTTTGAAGAAGCATACTAGTGATAAGGCCATGCTTCCAAGAAAAACAGTACCTTAGTAATGCATGAAAACATACAAGGAAACATTTACTTCGAACCACATGTCCCGAGCCATTCTCTGACGGCCTGTTACTCACATGTTCGCCTGTCCACATCCCTGTGTTAGGTGGCCCTTTGAAGCAAGCCCTCTGCTCAGGCTTATTCTTCTTGTTGGCGTGCTGAACACCTCATCACTCATTCTCCACAGAAGTGTCTTAAGGTGGCCATACTGATTTGAACGGAGGCTAATTTTCCTCTTCACAGAGCTATTTGCATGACTCTTTCATAGTGTTGTCAAAGTTTATGATGGAAAGTATTAGAGGGTTGTGCATAGTTGAACATACTTTGCGCAGGAAAAATTTTAATGTATCAAGACAAAAATATGCATTTTTGTCTGAAAAAGTAACAAAAACTAGATCTAGTATATAACTGAAATAAAATAAGATTCATTCAAGAAGTCACATGTAAAGGTAAGATTACATATCTTGTAATTCAAATGGGGGGACCTTTAATATGTTTTTCATCATGGATACTTGGATTGAATGAGAGATGAAAATACTAGACATCCATTTGTAATTATGAATACAAAAGCAACCTCTCACATATGTCAGATATCTTTGTAAGTAGACTCTTAAGTCAAAATACCAAAAACAGATTTTCCACAGGACCAAGTTTATCCAGAAACTATTAACTGTCATAAAATTCTTAAAATCTGTCAGGCAGATAAAATAATATAAATATGTGTATCTGTGTGCATATATATTTAGTGTAAATATATTAACTCCTTCACATATTGATCATTTAATACATTCCATTTTAATTTTACTAAATATAATTTGGATCTTTTTACCTCTAAGAAAGACACCATTAAGTCTAACTGAACTCATGTTTAATCACTTACTATTGTGACTCACAATAAGTTGTCAGTTATAGCTATAATAAAATTTACCAAAGTCCGTCTCCAAGTTTTGGTAGCTATAAAATTTACCTAGTATTTTTACAAACTATATCTTGACATGAGAAATGAAATGGAGCTGTATATTCAAGGCAAAAATTAAAACAACATTAAAAGTGGAAAGGATTAACCAATAACTTATTTTCAGTGGAGGATAAGCAAGTTTTCTTTAAAAAGAACATTGAAACAACTGACTGTGTAATGACTTTAGTGGAGAACCTCGGGTGTCAGGAAAAATGTTTCACAATTTTCAACAATTGTTAAAATATAACTGAAGGAGTTCAGGAAAACTTTCCTGAAGCTAAGTAGGAAAGAAAATTATTATCAACATAAATTATAATAATATGATAATAAATGATTCATCTAATTCATGCATATGAAAAAGCCTCAAGCATCCTTATTAAAAGAAACAATGTCTCATCACATATGATAATTACACAAGTAGGAATGGAATTGACACAGAAATGAACTAGCAAAAAGAATTATGGAAATATTTCATAACACTGATGTACATTTTATAGTATTGGAAAAGAATAAAGATGCCTTTTCTAAGAATAATATATTACAAATAGGACTTTCCTCTGTTTGGGAGGACTAACAGAATGTTGTCAAGGATAATCTTTTAGAATAAAACATTAAAATTATGTTTTACAAAACATAAAAATTTAAAGATAAAACCAACCATTATAGAGTTAAGGACAATGCATATTTACATGCAATTTGAATTTATTAGAATCAGAGATAGAACTTCAGTGATATATCTGTTTTATAATATGGATTTCAATAATTTCTTTGAGATGCCATCATTTTACTTTTTTGTACCACGGTGACTTCCTGAACACAATGGAAATATCTGAGCCTTACTTTCTCATAAAAGGAAAGGGTCATATCCAGAACTGAAGCGCACTTTTCAGAAACAATTGTCTCAAGGTTCATTTAAACTCACATACTCCCCTGAGTCTGTTTTGCTGTGACCACTGGTACTGACACAGGAGAAACAGAAATAATACAGTTGAATGCCCATAGCAACAGGACCCCAATAAAGGCCAATCCCTTTCCAATCTGGAGCCAGGACACATGGAAGCCAGGGAACTTAGAGCAAGACTAGGGCACAGTGTATTTTTTTATTTTAAATGTACTTTATCTTTGAGCAAATTAGCCAGACAGAAATAAAGTAGAGGAAATTTCCAGGCACCCCTTTCCCCTTGCCCACTGCATCCTATACTATGGTCCTGGAGAATGGCATATTTGTTACAACTGACAAGCCTATATTGACACACTATTATCACTTAAAGTACAGGATATGCATTAAGACTCCCTTCCAGTGTCTGGCATTTATTGAGTTTTGACACGTGTATAATAACATACATCCACATTATCTCACCATAGAGACTTGCTTCACAGCTACAATAATCCTTTTTCCTCTACATATTTATTCCTTCCTTCCACAGCCCTTGAACACTAATTTTTATATTGTCTCCATAGTTTTCCCTTATCTGGGATGTTACATAATTGAAATATGCAATGTTACCCTCTAATATTGTCTTCGTTCACTTTATATTCATTTAAGCTTCCTCCATGTGTTTCTATAGCTTCCTAGTTCACTTTTTCAGTAACAACATTCCATTGCTTGGATGGGCTATCACTACTGTGTCCTTTCACTTATGGAAGGATATATTGGTTGTCTTTATGTATTGATAATTAGTAGTAAAATGGCTGCAAACTTCTATGCTAGGCTTTTGGATGGACATATGTTTTTTAACAATTTGGATAATATCAGTTATTGGCAGTCATATGATATGAATAGTTTTGTTAAACACTGTCCAGCTGTCTTCTAATGTATCTTTTAACACTACATTCCATAAGCAATGCTGCACCGTACCCTAGTCCGCCTGTGATGTTGCTAATGCTCCTCATTTTGGCTGTTTTAAAAAGTGTTCAGTGGTATCTAATATTTACCGTAATTTGCAAATCCCCAATGGTATCTGATGTGGGACATCTCTTTAAATGCTTGTTTACCATCTATATATTTGTCCATTTCTTTTTCCCCGTGATAGTAGAGATTGAATCCAGAGCTGTCACACTGACCTATTTTTGTACAGCACTTTTGCATTTTTTATTTTAAGATTGGGTCATGCTAAGTTGTTAAATTTCCCAGATTGAGCTCCAATTCACAATCATCCTGCACAATTTCTCAGAGTGCTGAGATTATAAGTGTGTGATCACACCAAGCTTGCATGTATTCTTTAGTGAAGATTCTGTTTGGGTATTTTGATTGTTTTTTGTTTTTCTTAATAGGGTCACCCATTTGTTGACTTTTAATATTTGGATTATTCATGTATGTATTAGTATTCTCCAGGGAAACAACAAATTTGATAGATTAAATAGTTTTATTAGTAGAAACGTTTTAATATTTCTATGGAGGCCTAGCTACCTGCAAAATGAAGACTGAAGAATGTTAGTGCAACTGAATTTAATTTTAAGCTCTAAGGATCAGGAAAGTTGATGGAGGAAATTCTAGTCTGAGAACAGAATATCAATGTTCCATGTAAAGCAATGTGATAAAATGACAAATTGTCTCTTCCTCTACCTATAACTTGATTCATTCCTTAAATATTCTGAACGATTTGAGGGTACTTTAGAGAGGAAAATTTTCTCCACTGATGTACTGTCTCAAATAATAATGTTATCTGGAAACGCTATTGTAGAAACATTCAGAAATAATGATAAATGGACAATCCATGACTCATTCTAATTGACATATAAAACTGACCATTTACACATTACTTTATCAGATATGACTTTTGCAATTAGTTTTGTTTGTTTGCTTGTTTGTTTGTTTGTCTGTGTCTAACTTGACTTCTTATTCTCTTGACAAGGTCTGTCAGAAAAAAATATTTAGAAAAAATTTCATATAATCCATTAAATAGTTCTGGTTTTGCTCTCCTTCAACATTGGACTGGCTATTCTGAGTCTTTTCTCTGTTCCTACAACACTTAGAGTTTCATCAATATTTACAAAACAACTTTTCACTGGTATAGCATTGAATTTATAGATCAAGCTGTGGAGAATTAATATTTTGATAAATTTGAGTATTTCTCTGCATGAACATGTGCTGTATCCCCATCTATTTATTTCTTTAATTGCTTTCATCAGCTTTGTGGTTTTCCTTAAGTATTTCTTGTTTGCATTTTGTTGGAATTAAAATTGAGTGTTTTATTTTGAGGAGAGCAAATGCAAATTGCTGTACATTTATATTTTGTACTCCAAGTATAGTGTGTGGTACATAGGATAGTGATCTTCATATTTGAACCTCATACCATGCAACCTTATTATAATAATATATTGATTCTGGGAGATTTATTTTGTTCATTCTGTCAGCTTTATTCCTTTTTTTTTTTTTTTGCAAAGATGATCATTTATCTGAGGAAAAAAGACACTTTTACTTCTTTTTCCCATTATGTACTCTTGTATTTCTTTACATTTAGTATCTATGTAGTCACACAAAAAAGAATATGTCTATGGGAATACAAATGCACATATATACAGCAATTCCGTACAATTTTCACAGCTCCAATACCTAAATGTATGTGGAATGATAATATAGAGCAAGTAAAGAACGCTGTTTTGCTTGCTTTGTTGATGGTTTCTGACATGTATCCATATTGCCACATATTCAGGAGCCGCAGCACAACTTACTATAGCTTTGAAATAATAACAGGCCATATCACATGGTAATTATATCAATGTATTTCTATGGTGCTGTGGATCAAATTCAATGCCTCACATATTTTAGATATATATTATACACTCAGATAAATCCCCAGTACCTCACTTAATGTATTTTAAAATAAATTAGTACCAATTACTGCATGGTTCATTCATTTCAAAATGAAGAGATATATTTCCAATACATGCTTTCTTGAAAGGCTCTGTCCAGCTATGAATGTTTGTCCAATGTGCTTCACTGGTAATGCTTACTTCAAACATTTTAATGGAAATTTTAGTTCCTAGTCTCCCATGTTAGTGGGTTGAACCACTAGGATGTGATCACCTGTGTATCATTTTTTTCTTATTGCGTTCCTGATAAATGACTGAAGATACCACACTGCCTGTAAATTACCTTCTGACTGCTTCTTCCAATCACCTGGATATATTCGGTTTTGTAACTGGGAATTATGCTTTACTGAACACAAGTTCATAACACTGACAATTCATCTGTGACTGTAAACATCACTAGCTGAGCATCATTCATTGGTCTACCCTATGCTCGTGTTTCTTGAGTAATGATACACATTCGGGAGTAGATTCTCCAAAATGTTTGATTGCATTTTACCCACTAAATAAAAAGCTAAAATGAAGATACTGTGCAAATTTGTTTTCTTCATTAATATCACAGAAGACTACAAAATAAACTGCCTAATAAACTAGAAAAAATGCACACATACATTCAAATCTTTTCGGAAACCTCCATGGTAAACAGATACATTTCTAAAAGGAATGAATATGTTTCTTTTCATGTCTAAACTACACTTTAGTCTTTTGCCCACTTGCTAATTTTTTTCTTCCTTTGTTATGTTGCTGTCTATAATATTATAGGAAATATGTTAGATGGTCATTGTTTCTCTGAAAGAACACAGGGGCCAATTAACAATAAACCATAATTAAATTTGATACATTTATTATGACATACAAAATCAACATAAAAATTAGTGCCTAAAGGGAAAGAAACTGCTCAAAAGGAAGGAAAACTGGAATGGGGGAAAGAAGAAAAGAAGGGAAGAAAAAAGAAAAAAAAATATATATATATACACACATGCACACATGCAAGGTAGCTACAATAATTGCACTACCAATTCTATTGGTTCAAGGAAAGGAACAGTTAGTGCTCATTGCTTGATCAATTTTGCATGCCTGCATCTGGTAATGTGAGCAAATCTCTTAAAGACAACAATATGCAATATAACAACCATTGTTAAATTTTATCATCTTGTCTTGAAATCCTATGTTGCTATTGTTTTGGGTTTGTTGATGTTGCTGTTGTTGTTGTTGTATGTTTCTTTCATTTTATTCATTTTTTTCTGTGCTTTTTCTCTTTAAAATAAAAAATTCTCATTGCCTTTGCTATATATCAATAACAAATCATATGAAGTAAATTTTAAGAAAATAAACTCAAAGTATCTTCAAAATTATGTGTGTATATCTCCTAATGTATGTGATAAATACACACACATATGTATGTATGTGTATATATATATATATATATATATATATATATATAAACGTAACTTTTAAATAAATTGTCCTGAGGAAAAAAAGAAAACCACACAGAGAAGAATACCATTACATCAATATACCTTCCAAGTATAAATTTAACCAGAGTTAAATACTTTCTATAATGAAATCTAAAAAGAGAGAGAGAGAGAGAGAGAGAGAGAGAATTGATACAATACATGGTAGAGGATCTCCACAAATCTCAAGAAATCTGGTATTCCTGAGTCGGACAAAACTACATTGTTAAAATGTCCATGTTAGTCAAAGAAAGTTACAGAATGAACGAAATTGGTACCAGGATATTCTTTCTAGAAATAGAAACAATTCTACAATGTTTATAACTACAAACACATGGAAGCACACATGTACACACACACAAAGTAGGCAAAACTGTCTTGAGGAAAAAAGAAAAAGTAAGACACATTTCAAAATTTGACTTCAATATATGCTAAAAGCTCTATAAATATAACAATACGGCACTGGTCCAAAAACACATACACAAAACAATGAAAGAGAAAGAAGACCCAGGGTTAAACTTATATATTTAAAGTTCAATGGATATTCAGCAGATTTCTTAGGAATATGTTAAGAAAAGACAAAATAGAGAAAGGACATCTACACAGAGAAAGGTGATATTACACCCATATATCTCACCAGTATCAAAAAAATCAACTATAACTTAGGACTTGAGGAATATTTCAATTCTAGATCTCTTCCCTACCACTTATAATGTTGAGTTTGATCTGCAGTACAGAGCAAAAAAGAAAATAAAGTAGTAAAATACCAAAACCAAACAGATTGAAAGCTTAAATATGAAAATATTAGAAGAAAATGTAGAGAAAAAATTAGCAGATTAGAATAAGGACAGAATTTTTTGACAAGAACTAAGAAACACATGAAATAAAAAATAATGGACAGATAGGATTATATAAAGCTAGAAAGCATATGCAAAGCAAAGAACACAGTCAACAGAGTCCAGAGACAAATCAAAGCACGTCATATGTGATTTCCAAAGTAAGTGTCTGGCAAGAGGTTAATACTCTTGATGTATAATAAACTGAAACAATAATAATATCAGTAGGAAAAATAAATTAACCAATTAAAACATGAGCTGTAAATATGAACAGACAATTCTCAAAAGAATATACAAATACCAAGCAGATAAATGGAAAAATCTTACCATCACTATTCAACAGGGAAATACAAATCAAAACCACAATGAGGTAACATCTCACTGTAGTAAAAAATGCTATTATTGAAAGACTAAAGGTAACAAATACTAGCAAGTATGCACCACAGATATAACTCTCGCACACTGTTGGTGGGGATGCAAATTAGTAGAGTCACTATAGACAAGATCATGGAAGTTCTGAACAAATTAAAAATATTTAGAACAACCATGTGATCCAAGAAAACACAACTGCTTAAATTTCAATGCAAATAAGATTATTATGTCAAAGACACATCTCTACCTGCTTGCTTATTTTTGCCCTATTCAAAAAACAGAATTGTCTTCCAAATGATGCGTGGATGAAAAAAGCTGGTAAATTCACACAATGGAATACAATTCAGCAATTTACAAAATGAAATCACATCATTACTGACAAAGATGGCACTGCAGATCATCATATTAAGGGAAATATGCCAAACATAAAAAAGCCAAGCTCCACATGATCTTATTCATATATGGAATCTAAGGAATTCGATCTCACACAAGTTGAGGGTGGTCTGATGGCTTCTGATGTCTCCCCGCAAGGTGGAGGAGGAAGGATGGAGTGAGGCTGATCAACAGCTTCTGAGTCTACTTCGGAGCAAAGCATTCTGCTGTGCTCTGGCATGGCTGGTCACTACTGATGACAACAATACGCCGAACATTTCAGAAAGTTGCAAGACTTCTAACTGGTTTTGGCATAAAGAAATGATAAATAGTTGAGGAGACAGATACGTTTAACCTGAAGATGCAATATATATATGCATGGTATACAATTAATATGAAAAGTTATGTTTTTGTGTATCAGTAAAAATGTAAATGGAACATTAAAATATACATTGAAGAAATAATATATGCCTTTGTTATATAAAATAAGAAATCTCATGTTAGGCCTCCTGGATTACACTCCAGGTCAGTAGGTCACTGGCATAAGCATAGTCGAACAGTTTCTCCAGTGATTCTCATGTGTGTACATATTTGAGTGAGTCATTTGGAATTGGCAATAAATGACAGCTTGCCTTAAGGTAATCATATTTCACGACAAGATCTTTTTTATTTAAAATATTGTGACTATTGAGAGGCTTAGCTATCCTTAAAGGTTTCATTAACTGTTCTCTAAATGATGACACTGTACATAATAATTTTTTCCAACTGTCCAATTTTGGTGATTTAGGAAATTAGAAGCTTCTTTATAAAGCTATTCAACTGTCATTGAAGTGAATTTTTACTCAAATACTATAAATTTTCCCTACAGAGTTTGTTAGGTTGTTGCGAATCCCGTAAGTTTCTCTCAGAATTTAAAGTAAACATAGACATTTATCTATATCAGCCACAAAGTTTCACAAATCTAGTTTTTCATTCATCAACACTGATGCAATGTGGGACAAATGTGCTTCTATGCTACATGAAATGTGAGATACAAAGATTTTCAAGGCACAATTTAAGACATTAGAATGTTTTATTAGATTATTTGCTGATAGAGAAACATATAGGTAAACCTGTAATATTGATATTACAGAAAATATATTTTATTAAACTGCTAACAAAACCAAGACTTTTGATATCATAATAATCAAAATGGAAAAGTATGATAATAATATACATTCTTTGTTGAAGTGTGCTGTATTTGAAGGCTTTGCAAACGTATTTGAAGAAACAGCTGTCCCTGGAATGAAGACTTAGTGTGAAAAGGTGTGGGTCTAGAAAGTGCATGGGTTGAAATTCAGCAGAAAATATTAGTGGAATCACAGCAGAGATTAGGCACATAGTGATTATAATACTATCTAAACTTTTTAATATTTTATTTTAATTTATTTAAAATACTTCTGCTGGTAAAGAGTGGAAAGAGAAGACTGACTGTATTTCGCAAAATTTCAGTCATCATTATTGGCACTGGTGAGCAGTCGAATGGTAATATTTTTAGTATCTGTGCTATGTTTAGCATATTTGAATGCCTAAGATGCCAAGTAGGTCATGGGTTAAACTTCAGTTCTCTGTTTATATTTTTGTTACACCATTCATTTTACTTATAAGGAAATCTATAAGATAGTATGTGACACACTGACATGGTAGATGAAAAAACATATTTTGCTACAAGCTATGGCTCATGGAATTAACAGTCATAAATTTCTGGAGGTAGACATTTTTATGCTTTTGTAGGAAGATAGGATATTTCCTCTTCTACACTTTTTCATCTTCCTGTAAAATTGCTGTTGACACATTTTATTTCTGCCTAGGAGAAAAGGAAGAATTCACACATTTTGTTTATGGACTGTGACGAAGCACTCCCTTTGGGTATACATCTCACAAATGTTTTGCGCATATTTCACGAGATGAAAATTAGAAGCTTAAATAACTATCTCCAAATCACATGATAAAAAGAATCGAAAATATGAAATCTAATTCAGGACTTTTTGACACTGTAATCTTAATATCACAGTGGCACCAGCTCAAATAATTCAGTGCTTAAACACCATGGAGTCTGCAGGAAAGTCTTGGCCTATTTCGAAGAGAGATATGAGCAGGGAGATAGACAAGAAGAGTGAGGTAGGAGGAGAAAAACAGAGTAAGTTGGAGGAAGAAAAAGTGAAATCCGGCTGAGGATATAGCTCAATAGCACAACACCTGCCTGGCAAGCGCCAGGTCATGAGTTTGATTCCCGGTACAAATGGATAAATAAATAAACAAATAAACAAACAGTGGAGGATGCAGAGGAAAAAGGGAGAGGAAGTGAGACAGGGAATAATTATAACAATTGGTATTTTGTCTCTATGGATTTGGGGACATAAACATATTAAGAAGGAAAATAAAAACAAGTTATGTTGATATATCATTAAAGATGTTTGTGAATTAGGATATTTTACTCACATTTTATCTTGTCGATTTTATTTTTTACTTGTGTTCTTAACATTTAAATGTGATCTACTGGCAGAAATTCAATGTTCTTAGTTTTAATATATAATGATTATGCTGATAAGATCTCTGATCTTTTTTGAAGGTGAAGACTTTTCTGGACCATCAAGGCTTCACCTTGACTGCTTCATTGGACAAAACTTTTCTGAGAAATACTAAATGGTGGAAAATGGATCCAACTACAGTACAGTCTTTAAAAGCTGGTAATCTGGGAGTGACTCAGAATGAAATAGATGTAGTTTAATACTAGTAATACTGAGTACTTCAATATTTAATCTATGTCTAGAATTAAGAGTAATGCTTTATCCTGATCTGTGTATTAAATCTTTACATGAACTATGTTTGTGATGTCTCCCATTTTATGAAAGAGGGATGCAATCACTAAAAATAAAAATCTGACCCAAGGTAAGATAGGAATGAAAGAACCAAAATTCAACCTGTGCAATTAGAATTCAGAATTAATGGTCATTATTTTAATTTCTAAACTACCTATTCTTCGTGAGTTAACTAAGGAAAACAATGTAGATCACCTGAGTTTATAAATTGCATGTGTAGGATAGTGTTGAAAGATGTACTAGAGTCTATAAATGATGGCTTTCACTTTTTATTTCCTAAATTCTGGATTAGGCACTAGCAAGAGATGACACATTTTAAAAAACATGACCTGTTCTTCTGTTGATATGAAACACAGTGGATATATTTACCTGCTCTGTGGCTTATCTAAATAAAAAAAATCCAGTTATTTGTGTTATATACACAGAAATAGGATTTCTGTATCATATTGTAATTTTAGTTTCACTTTTTCTTATGAAATATCTTATTGTTTTTCCATTTCTGCTGCATTGTTTTGAATTCCCATCAAAAGAGTACCTGGATTCAACTTTCTCCCCTTCTTTGTCAATTCTTATCATTTTTTATATTGTAGTCTCGCATATAGGTACGAACTGATATATTGCTATCATTTCATTTCCTGATGTTCAGTGATAACTAGCATTCTTTTTCAAACACATATCAGTCATACCCAAAAGAATGAAATCCGAATGTCATAGATATCTGCACGCTCCTGTTCCTTGCAGAGTTTTTCATAATAGCCAGGTAGAGTAAGACTCTAAATATTCATTAGCTAATTAATGCACAAAAATGTGGCATATGCATATTAGGGAATGTTGTTCAGCCAAAAGTGAAAAGGAAATCTTGGCACACGTGACAAAACAAAATGGCATGCTTAGTGGAACTTGTTAATCCCAGAATGACAAATACTGCGTGTTTCCACTTGCAATGTGTCATCTGACATTGTCAAACTTCTAGAAGCAAAAAAGTAGAATGGCAGTTGACAGGAACAGAAGTGGATAGTGATTTGCTGCTCTGTGGGTAGAAATGTTCGAACATGAATGGGAAGGCTTTAACATCTTTTTTTTTTTTTAAAAGCTATTTTCCACAGACAGGACTCTTTCTATTGAAAACCTTTCATTTTTCATAGATGTATTGAAGGATCCTATAAGTTTGTGTGATCTACATTTGTGCTATTGGGGATATTCTTAACTTTTTCCGTGTTGGCATGGTTTCACCATGTTAATAATTATGTGTTATATATAGAATTTATGCAAAATATGCTTAAATATATGCAGGCACATTTGTGCTGTTAGATATTTACTAGCTTGCTACCGACTGCTAGGGATGCTAAGATTGGAAAGAGTTGCCAGAGAACATTTCATTAGAGAAGAGTCATGTGCACGAATACCCTCAGGTGGCTGCCTTCTAGCTCAAGGAATAAAAGTGAGGCCAGATCATGTACATCAAAAGGGAAGAGCACAAACAGGAGATGAGGTCAGAATGGTAACATGCAGCAAAACTGCTTAAGAAAATGTAAGTTGCTACAAAATTTTTGGCTTTGCCACTAGGGAGATGGGAAATCACCGGTAAGTCTGAGAGAAAGAAGAGACGTAATTTCATATTTCAACATGATTGATCTTCTCATTGTACTAGGAGTATACTGTGAAACAATAATGGAATCAAGGAAATATGTTGAGAGGTGATTTCGAAAAGTTAGCTAAAATAGAAATGCAGAGCTGTAGTCAGATACTATGTCTGGAAGGTAAGGATACCACTGAAATAGTGTGGTGTGAAAGCAAAAGCAGGGCCAAAGATGATTGCGAATATTTGGACCTGAGATAAATAGTGAAAAAATTGTCATTTGATGGTTGGAGGTCAAAAGGGTATCTTGTGTTTCTCTCTCTCTCTCCCTCCCTCTCTCTCTCTCTCTCTCTCTCTCTCTCTCTCTCTCTCTGTTTTTCTCTGTTTCTCTCTCTGTTGGTGCTAGAAAGCTCCATTTTGAACATATTATGTCTCTTGTATCTTAGTGAATCAAAATATCAGAGGAGTTCAGACTATCACTATAAATGTGATCAGCATAAATATCATATTAGAAGTTTAAACCTGATATGATTAACAAAAAAATTGTATAGGTAAAATGCTCAATTATCGAACACTTCCACATAGGAATTAGAGAAAAGGCAGGCCAGAGAACATTGAGAGAGGATGAAAAGTTAGAAGGTGTAGCATCCTGTAAACCAAGAAGTATTTCACTAGATAGAAACTGCTCCCATGTGTCAAATGCTGTTACTAAATCAAGTCTGATATGGTCTGAACAGTGTAAAAATGAATTGGAGTCAGAGGCTGCATAATAGGAAATGTGGCATTCTGGCTTAAATTGAACAGTGGGTATGAACTGAAGAAAATGTTATATGACACATTTTGAAATGAATTTGTAAGGATGAGATGACTGATTAGAAGTGGAGTGTGAAGAAAAGGTTGACTCTAATGGTACTCAGGTATTTGGTTTAAGGACCCAGGTCAATAGGAAATCCCTCAACAAAATGAGAAGTATAAGGCAAAGAACAGTGAAGAGGTTATTAATTCATGGTCAGACTGATTTTCATGTGCTTAAGAGATATCTGGGAAAATGATCAATAGGTTGTTGAACTCATTGCACTCAGTGGACCGGTCTAGGCTGGTAGGTCAAGATGGTAATGATAATTATAAAGAGGCAGATGGAGTTGAACTGACTCTTGCCAGCTGTAGTGCATAAAATATCAATTATTATAATTAATGGTCAAAATTGTTCCCACATGAATCTTCATTCCTTGAAGTATGTACAAAAAATCACCAATCATGGCAAAAATGTTACCTTTAAAAAAGGCTAGTGCACAAAGTCAATCTATAATTAGTCAATATGGAATAATAAAATATAAACACTTATGACTGGCATTAACATTGTCTTGTTTCTTTCCATAAATGTGTATTAGGTGGACAAATTGACTGTTACCTCTTGTATGGGTCAGTATTTCCACTGTTCAACTAAGTATCTGACATATGCAACTCAGATAAGTTCATTTTAGTTCATGGTATCAAGAGTGTTCAGTTCATTGTCAACTGGCTCCAAAGCAGAAACAGCATGGTGAAAAGGCATCGTGGAGGAAATATAGCAGTAGGAAAGTGAAAAGAAGAAAAGGAAGATCTGGGGGCAAGAACACAACCTTCCAGGTCAATCCCTCAGTCACCTATGTCTTCCAACGAGGCCCTAACTCTTCAACAACATATTCATCTAAATGAATTCATCAGTTTGTTAGCCTACTGATGACAGTGTGACCCCATGGTTCAACTACCTTCCAAAACCTTCCACAGCTGAACATATGAGAACTTTGGGGAACATTTCAGGTCTAATTCACCACTCCTTCATGTTAGCAAAGTATAATCCTGGTTTAATCGGCAAATCCAGAGTCTGATTGACCACGCAGAAATTTTTTAATTGAATTTGAAAAGACCTTTGGCGTATACAGGGTTCACTCACAGATACTTAAGCAAAAGTATACACTATGTTTCAAAAGTGGAGAAAAATATTTATGCATGAAAGTCAGTTTAAATGGAAAGGAATTTTTAAGAAACATTTCTCATTAGTGATTTAAATTGCCCATGTGCTTCTCCTTTCTGCTACATAGTACTCATCAATATGCCCCTCTCTTTATAGATCTAGATCCTATGAGATATCTATCAACTAATACTTCAAATAAAACCTTTCATAATGTAGCTTTATATTCCCAAATGTTTCTGCATTATCTGAAGTGGCACATGGGTTTAATACAGCTCCATTGCTTTTGGTTTCTTTTTGAGTATTTCTGTTCACTTTCTTTTGGTTTTGCAACTGAGAGTTCTGAATTTTGTGAGATGGCCCAAGATTTTTCTTTTTGGGAGTGACTGCTTTCTAATTTTCTTGTCAAGATTTTCTTCCAACATTCACTATTCATTCAAAATTTATTAATTTTGTTTCTTAGTTGCAAGAGCTGACAGAAATGGCAGGAGGCATTTAAGGCAGCTGATACATTAAGTAGAACAGATACTTCATTAATGAAAGTAATGTGATACAGACAGAATACTAAGTTCTGATTCTGGGCACATATATGGGAATTCTGTGCATAGGGTTATTTACAGTTTGGAGGGTCAGTTGAGAAACTAACTCTAAGAGATGACAAAAATAAAACTGAACTACAAAGGGAATTAGCATGGCATATAATGGCTGAAGAAGACAGGTAAAATGAGGCATTGATTTAGTTGTTTAGAGATATTTTTCTATTAAAATAGACAAGAAATCTTACCACCTTTATTGATTTAGCACCTTTCACTGCATATTTCAATGTTGTTCAGTCTTAGGATTCTAAAGAACCTATAAATGTCTTTCCAAGGATTCAAGCATCATTGATCAAAGTTACTACATGATCTCACTTGAAAAGAATTTGGCTGCCTTCTTCTGCAGTATTTCCTTTTCAAAAACAAATCTAAAGGGAATTACTTAAAGAATGAAGAACAAATGCAAGTATCAGTAAACCATGAGCCTGAAACGCTCCTCCATCTGGATAATTGAGATGTATCAAATGAGCAATTTTACATTTCCCCAGGTAAATTGACAGCAGCAGCATAATATACATGAAACTTAATTCTCTTTAATTTCATTCTTTTATTGCGTTATTTGAGATTTTAACCATATTCTCAATTTATTACTTATGAGACAACATTTTATTTGCTGAAGTTTTCAAATTAGAAATATATTTCTACTTCTTATTTTTTCCTCATCTCTCTGACAAAGTCACTGGGTCAGTCATTCCTCAAATTCTAAACTATTTTCAAGTTATAGATTGGGTGAAACAAATTTCCTAAGTATAATGAGGCATGCTTAGAGACTTATATTTGGTGTTGAGCATTTGCCTTACCATGGACAAAGCCCTGGCAGGCTCTTGGTTTGATCCTAGGTACCTCTGGGAGGGTGGAAGGTGCCACAAATATTTAATAAAAATTGAAGAAAACGCAATACACACATATGGTCTCTTTGAACTATGAAGAAGTTAACAGCACCACAATCCAGTAATAACTCATAGGTGATATTATAAGATATTAATATCATTGAAATTTGTGGGGTGGTGTGTGTGTGTGTGTGTGTGTGTGTGTGTGTTTGTGACACTGGGAATGGAAGCCAGTGTAGCACATTAGGTAATCACTCTATCACTGAGCTACATCCCCAAGTCCTAAGATTCCACGTTAGCAAATCATTTAAAATCATATCTGGCACGCAGACTGAGAATCAAGAGCACCTACCTCCCCATAAGCAACCTGCTGCTTTGGAGGACCAGCTAAGTTGATCGCAACTAAGGTACATAAAGCAACTAAATGCTTGTATTGTTTGGTTGTTTTTGCAGGCCTGGGGCTGGCAGTCTGGGCATCTCTCGGGAGGATGACAGTATGCAATGTAGCAAATATGGAGGATTCCCTTCTGTCTTGTCTTTGAGGCCCAATATTGTTTTCATTGTTTGGCTTTATTCTGATTAAATTTTTTTGCTTTATTTCATATTCTGTCTTGATTGGTTTTATTTTGTTTTGTTTTTGGTTTGATTTTACTATGACTTGATGAAATGGTCAACTCTTGTGAAGATAACAAGATATACTATAGTAGCTACTGTTTTCCTAGTATCCTGCTTTGAAATTCTGTACCAGTTCTGCTGCTTTGCTTTGATTGACTTTGTTTCATTATGTTTTGTTGGATTTTACTATCTTTCAAATAAAATTAAAAAAATAATTTAAAAAATTCGTACCTCATTCCCCCTTGGTATTTTGAAGTATTTCTGTCTCTTCTAGCATGGTAATATCCCTTTTTGTCATCTATTCAATGAGATTTTTCTCCTGTATGTAACTGTAAATTAATTTGCAGTTATACTGAGGCCTCATGGTAAAGTTGAGGGTGTATGGAGGAACAATTAAATCTTACTTTCATTATTTCACTGCAAAAAAATTCTTCAACTGTAAAATACAAATGTCAACGTTACAAGTTTATTTGATTAATGAGAAATTATACTGGGAATTCATGGAAACATTAGTAGACTATATACAAGATTGAGTATATACTCAATAAAATTTTAATCTGCTTCAATAAATACAAGGGTGTCCTGCTTCTTAATCATTCAGAAATGGGCATTTTCCTGAAGAGAAATATATATTGCAAACTTCATGGTTCTTTAGGCATTTTCGTATCTCCCCTAATTTGCCATCAGTAAATTTAGAAGGTCAGCTATTTATTTAGATTGACCTGACATTGGTTGTTTCTTTTTAATTTTTAAAATTGTATTTGTGTTTGCTGCATCTTGATCTATAATTGTAAAGATATTCATTGTTTTGTTTTTAACTGCATTTCTAAATTTATTTTATAGGTTACATGCGACTTTTGTCATCCAAATGTGTAATTACTTCCCCTTTTTTGGGGGGGTGTTTCTTCTTGGTGATTCAAAAACCTTTGCTATTTGTGAACCCTGTTTCCTTTTATCCTCTTGAATATTTTCTTATAATCCTAACCATAGCATCAAAACTTTGTTACACATTATCATGAGTTTCATTCTTTTATCTTTGTATCTGTGTATCTAGATGTAACTATAAATACCTTCCAGGTACCCAATGTTACGCTCAATGTGATGGTTGCAGATATGTTATTCATATTCTTTCCTTTAAACAGTGGGCACTAAGGAATACTTCAAAGGATAGTGTTTTCCTCTCTTTCTTCTTTAATATGGACACCATAGCGTCCTTAGTGATTGTGTCAGACCCTTCCTAAGTCCTGTGTCTGCATAACCCTCCACTGTGCATCACTGAAGCATTTTTTGTGTGTGTGCACACTCTAATAAGGTTTTGTCTCTGCATCACAGTTGGCTGTAGAGAACACTCTCACACAATTAGGGGACACTAAACAGAGAACACAGGGTTGCTGGTGTCCTGCACAGTGGTCATTGGATTTTCTTTATTTTAACTGCATTATTTGGCCTCCAGTATGCTTACCTAGTTTCTTGTTGGATACAAAGAAAATAAGAAAATTCTTGAATGTTTTGGTGTCTGTGATACTTCTTTCCTCTCTAGTAGAGGTATTTTATACTGCCTTCAATTTTTACATTTCATTCCTGCTATCAAATAGAATTTAATAATGAAGCAAAGATTCCAGCATAGTCTCTGTCTGCCAACAGATATTAAACACAGCCTATTTCCCCCAATTTCACTTTGCCTGTTGAAAGGATGAGTTTCTAACAAATGAGGAATCACCAAATAATTTGGTAACTTCATTTAATGAAGTCATTAATTCAATGAATGTTGATTGCATTATCCAGAATGAAGTGCTCAGAGTACAAATAAGTACCAAAAAACATTTCAAAAATGGATGAGCTCACAAATTGGACATTGTGATTTTTTTGGTTTACACTGCTTGACTAGTTTAGTCCAAAGTGCCTTCTTTCAAACAATGTTAGTCTTTATTTTATTTAAACAATGAGACCTGATAGGTTAAGAGCAAGGGAAAAGACCTGTCTTAAATAAAATTTAACTTTATTTTCCAAATTCTAAAGCTTATACTTCTTGAATGAAGTGATTGATCAGAGCCTGGACATGACTGGAGTGCCCCACATGCTTATTTTTGTTTTGCAGATATTGGCCATCAGATATTTAACTATTAGTAACTGCCAGATACAAGTTCAAGACACATCTTTTCCTTGAGGTAAACTTCCTGTGTCAAATAAGAAATTAATGAAAAAAATTCCATTTGTGATATTTATTTATTTGTAATATTTTGATAATTATTGATTTATTGTAATAATTATTTATTATATAGAATAATTCATAATATGTGAAAGAAAATGTTGCACATAACTTTATTTTGAAACATAACCATATTATTATTTAATGTGGCAAGGTGATTATTTTTCTGTTTCCACACACAAGAACATGTTGGCAATATTAAAAATAGTGTAGCAACTGGAAACATAGCCTTTACAGATAGGCGGACAAAATCCACCTTCTATTCTCACTGTCTGACTCTACATCTTTTAATGAAATCTCTAGCCTCCAACTCAGTTTTTTCTTACAAATGAATGAGTCAAGAGTTCTCATTATAATGCAAGGGTATTAAAATGACTAACTGATATAGCATTGCAGAGCATTTACATAACTGCCTAAAACAGCACTGGTAAAATTATAAGGTTATAATTATTGTTTTTTTTATTTACATCATTCTGTGTACAAGTGACTACATAACATAATCAAGATTAGAGAGAGATACTCTCCTAAAGAATGATGATAAACACTGTCCTAGCATTTATAATAATTGGAAGTCTACCAAATTTTGTAGCATAAACAACCTAATTCTTAACCTGACGTGGTCTTTGAGGTAGAAGGAAGGATATTTATACATTACACTAGCTAAGATGTGCTTACTGTTTTTCCACTGTCTAAAGAAAGGCAGTTTTAGTTTTGCAGAGTAAAAGAATGAATGTACCATGTTACATTCTTGAATTGGTTAACAGTTCAAACTAGCAGAACTGTCTAAGGAATTCTTTATGTTTTACTCCTTATAAGTTGTTTTTTATGTGTATCGGAATGACTTTCAGTTATTTAATCATTAATTAAACTTTAAATCACATGAAACAAAATTTATACATGTAAATACTTCAGGGAACTCTAAAATGCTGTGTTCTTGTGGTTCTATCCAGTCAAAGACATTATTGTGTATTTTTATCAGAACCACTTCTCTCAGATAAAAGTGAAATAATGCTTCTTTATAAAGAAGCAATGGTAAGTTCCTTCACCTTTGGAAGCTGCATTACATATTTGGAAATATTGATAGCAATTTGAAGCTATTGTTCATTAATAAGAGATTGAGGTAAGTTATTTCACTATTTTGAACAAAACGACAATAAGAAAACAAAATTTAAATTCTTATGAAGCAGATTATATGTATTTGTATACCTACCTTCCTGTCTACATACTCATGCCTGTTCACTTATTTACTTTTAAAAAAATTGCATCAGATACTTTAGTTGAACATAATTTTGAAAGGAGAGATAGTATTATGTGCTTTGGTAGGAGAAAAACTAGATATTCTCATTCATTTTTAGTCCAAATGTATATTTATTGTAGGTGGCAGCAACCACGTAAAGTTCCATGAAAAATGAAGTGGGATTTGCACTTAGTAAAGTACCAATGAATTGTGAAATATTACTCATGAAGTCACTATTTGCTGAAACAGACTTGGATCAATCAATGATTTTCAATCACTACATTAAAAAGCTCTCCCTGGATTTTTATATTTTCTGATTCAGCAAAAGCAATAAACACTCCTGAAAAGGGTTATAAACTGGGGATTGACACATATACTTAGTTTAGCATTTACTTAATAAATATTAAGCCCCTTTTCTCATTGTTTTATAAATTGACATGAAATTATATATTTGTCATGTACAGTCCTATGGTTTAAAATAAATGTACATCACGGTATGAAAAAATCTAATTAAGTAATATGTATTCTCACATAAGTATCATGTTTTACTGGTTAAAACCATGTACAAACCTTTTTCAATCCAAAAAATGCAGACCATAACTATGTTCAAATGTTCTAATGTCTAAATTGTGTTACATTAGTTTTTACATGATTTATCATGAATATGTAAAGAATTTTAAAACTTATATTTTCATTATTCATTTAAAAATTAATTATTAATTTCCATGAACATTATTATCAATTATATCAATGATATCAATGAAATTAAATTCTAAACAATTTTACATATATAAACAACAAAAATTTCTATGAAATTGGAGAAGCACTAATACAAAATAGTTTAATAATCCATGCGGTATGTCTTGCAGTGTCAGTAAGACTGTTTTTTCCTGTTTTGTTTAGTTACTCACAAGTTAATAGAAACATGGTGTTGAGGTAGTGAGAGCGGGAGAAAGCAAGGTGAGATACGATGATGTGTATTCTTAACCATGTCTCTAATTCTGTTGGCATTTCGTAAATGTAAGTTTACTTTTGTATCTTGTTTACATAACAGTGGTTTTACCTTTTCAAAGCAGTATGACTCTTCTCTTTCAGCCAGAAATGACAAAATAAATACCATCTCCTCTCAAGCGAAACTGAGAGAAAAAGACTGAATCCAAACCATCTGTGCCAGTTCTGTAATGAAGTTCTGCTCCTCTGGGGAAAATTAGGGTAGAGCTTTCGAAAACTACAAATTGCAGGTAGATTGATTTTTGCTGTGTTTTCTTTGGTTTTTCTTTTTTCCTTTGTCTTGTAAATTTATTTAACTGACAAACAAAAGCTTTATATATTTACCATGTGCAGGTTGTTTTACAATATATATTTATTATAGAAGGCTAGCTAGACTTAACACAGGTGTCAATTCATCAGGTAGATCTTTGTATCACTATTTGGAACTGGACATATTAATATCATCCTTTCTATGCTAACTCTGACCATATATTTAACAGCATACTTTGTTTTGTTCTATTCTGCACGTGGACTGGTTTTTCCGATTTACTCAGTAACTCTCAAAAATAACAAGGACTCTGTTCTTGTCAAAAAACATTCAGGATTTCATAAACTCTCTTCATAAGGAGGCCCAGTGTTTGGACTGCCAAGCCCATCTGTAATATGCACAATTAGAATGAGAGATTTGTCAAGTGGGTTAAGTCAGAGTTCCAATCCTCAACAATTTGTGACTTTTACTCCCGCATCTCATACCACTTCCATGGTGATATCTCCTCACTCTTACTGGTCTTCAGCAAAAGTGAAGCTTATGTCTGACCTTTCCTCTCAGTAATTTTCCATCCACTGACTTATTCCCATCAATCCTACTCCTTGGTTGTAAATTCATTTTTTTCTGATGTATCCGGAGTTGGTCTAATCTCTCTTCCTACCTGTAAAACCACATTGCAATGATCCCTAAACCTATTTCATGGCCCTGAATAAACTCTGTCTTGCTGTGCTCTAAGACAGATCATGAATATTTTTCTTTAATCACTTATAATAGTCTATCTAGTTTTATGGCATTTTCATTATTTATTATCTAATATCTTTATGTCTGACAACAACAATATAAGCCAAGTTGCCCCATAGAGAGGTTCATTTTATTTGGTAATGTCTCAGATAATTTTTGTGATTGTTTCACTTATAAGAAATTGTCAGTGAATATTTAAGGAAGAAAACTAAATAAATTACAAAGGTTATCATTAATGTATACAGAAAATTAATCAAAAGCACAGTAGTTTTCCTCAAAGATCCTAGTCCTTTGATATTCAGGGAGTGATAACTGACTACCACTACCACCAAGCAATGTGTGGGACATGCAGATGCCAGAGACCAGACAATTTAGAATCTTTGCTTTTCCTGAGTCTTTGACCTTAACTGGAAACCAAAGCCTCTCTTGTCATGCAGTACAGATAAATCAATTTTTAAATTGCTTCATTTCCCCCATATTTTATGGTAAGAAACTCCTTCCTATCTTACTTCTCAAAAATATTCCTTCAAAGTGGCAGTTGTTAGATATCAAATCCTTTATTCTTTTTAAGTCTTTACTAAATGTTTTTCATGAACTGCACAAGTTAAAGCAGTACTTTTCTAAGTCTTGGGTGTTGTCCACAAAATGGGAAAATAAAGAGTGCCTAGGGTGTTTCTTTCTATAAAAATAGCTATCCATTAAGTAAACAATAATAATTCTGAGATGGCTCAGGAATCAAGTTCAGAATAAGAAAGCACACAGTGGAGCAAAATTTATATGTATACATATATATGTATATATATGAATAGCTTTCATTTTCCATGTATCAATCCTTCTCACCTGTACCCTCCAGCCCATGGCCAGCACAGCACAACATAACTGCAAATTTTCAGTAGATGAGTTCCAGAAGTTGTAGAACTGGGTGAATGATCAGTTTCCTAAGCCTTTGAGGAAAATGTCCAAAGATGTGGTTCAGACTCATCATATCCTGATATCAGGAGACTGTGATATGATGGAGAATTGTGGAGATGACGAGCAAGCAAAAAAAGAGATTATAGCAGAAATCAATCAATAAAACAGAAAAAAGAGAAAAAATAAGGTAAAATCAGGAATGAAAGAAAAAGCATTAATGATGAATGTGTCTGAAACAAACATCATCAATAAGACATTATCAGGAGCTATTATAAGTCAACAAATTTTACGATCAAATAGAAATGAGCACATTAGTAGAAATATAACACTCATCAGCACTGAATCAAAAGAAATAGAAAACCATAGCAGACACATAACAAATAAGGAGACTAGAAATAAATTATCTCCTGCAAAAGAAAACTCAAAACTAAAAGAATTCATATTTAAATATCATCAAATATTCAAAGATGAATTAATATCAATCTGTATTAAAAATATCTGCCAAATTAGAAGAGAGATCACTTCCAAACTCTGAGGTCGGTAAGACTTAGATAAACAACAACAACAACAAGAAACAAGCAAACAAGTAAACAAGAACTTAAAAATGATAGGTTAATATTATTGATAAATATAGATGCAAAAACCTTAGTAAAATACAGAAGTGAAATTCAACAGTTCACTAAAAAGGACATATACCATGACCAAGTGAGATTTGTACCTATGATGCAAGTATGGCTCCAAATGCAAATCAGTCAATGTGATAAACACATTAACGAAATTTTAAAATCTGCATGATTATTTTAATAAATAAACATACACCATTTTTACAGAGTTTAATATACATTTATGGTCAAAACTCTCTCAACAGAATAAGTAAGAAGGGATTTATGTAAGCACAAGTAGATAGCCAACATAATCAATGGGGAAAATTGAAAGGTTTTTCTCTTAGCAATAGTACAAGTTATTAGACATCTATTTTCAACATTTCTTTTCACCTTAGTACAAGCCCAGCCATAGTGAATAGAATGGGAGAAAAAAAATTAGAGACACTTGAATAGCAAAGAAGTAGAAAGATACCTACTTGCAGACAATTTGGTCATTTAGAAATTTCTAAAGACTCTTCAACAACAAGAACAATATTAAAACTAATAAAAATTTATCATGCTGCCAGAATATAAAATTAACAGATCAAAGTTTATTGGATTGCTGAAAACAAAAATAACCTAACCACTGGTCAAGAAAACAAATTCTTTCACGGTGGCAACAAACATAATAAAATACTTACAAGTAAAATCTCTAGATAGGGGAAAAAAATCTTGTAAAATAAAATATAAAGCATTGATAATAGAAATCAAGGAAAACACAGATAAACAAAAAGACAACCTATGTGCATGGATTGAAAGAATTGATACATTATTCCTAAAATTCCTATAACATACAGAGTAATATGAGTTTCCATAAAATCTCTGTTGAAATCCCAATTGCATTAAGTACAGAAACATAAAAAGCAATGCTAAAATAAATAAGAAACTACAAATTATCTCAAGCAGATAAAGCCATCTTGAATGAGAATAACAAAAACAGTACTATCACACTCCATGATTTTAAAATACATAAAAGCTACAAAACTTAAAACAGGTTGATATTTGCATATAAATGTGCACTTTGCCCCGTGGTACAATAGAAAACTTGAAAATATATGATCTTTAACAATGGTAATAAGAGTGTACAGTGAAAACAAAATCTTCAACAGATGATGGTAAGATACTAACCACCTACATGGAATAATTAAAATACATGCTTACTTAACTATATGGAAAAGTCAACCTAAATTAAAGACTTACAAGTAAGGCCTGAAACCATAAAACTACCATAGGAAGACATTGTGAAAGGGTTCCTGATACGGGTCTGGGCAATTGATTTTTAGGTATAGCCCAAGGGCACATGCAATGGATGCAAAAATAGGCAAGTGATAGTCTGCCAAAGTAAAACACCTCTGCATGGCAGAGGGAACAATCCATAGAATAAAAAGGATAGCAACACGATGAAAAGCTGTATCTGGCAAATAGTTTCTATCCAAATACTAAGAGATTCACAAAACTCAATAGTTAAATAAAATGAAAATAAACATAAAAAGATTAAAATTAAGTAAAAATATTTTTATACATTTCTCAGTAAAAGGCATACAAATGGTCAACAGGTGAATGGAATGGTTTTCTACTAATTATTGAGAAATGAAAAGCAAGGACAGGATATGTTACCCCTCCACACCCTTTAGAATGGCTGCTCTCAGAACACAAAGGGTCATTTTTGGTGAAGATGAAAAAAGCGATCACTGAAAATCATTGGGGATGGTGATTGTGTGAATTATGTGAAAAATATAAAGAGCTATGGAAGTTGCTTACAAAATTAAATATATTGGCACTTATGAAACGGCTCTCTGGCCTCTGGGAATGTGTCAATAGGGAATAAAATTGCTACTTTGCTGTTCTTTATTTATTACCTAGTTTACTGCAATGTCCAAGATACAAAAATAACTGAAATATTCACCAATTTATGAACAGTTGACAAAAATGTGGTTTTCATATGCAATGAAACATGATTCAGCTGTTAAAACAGTAGATCTTACCATTTACAAGAAGATGGGTGAACCCAGAAGGTATTATGTTAACTGAAATTAACCAGGTGGAGAAAGACAGATACTGTATGATCACAAATATGCGGAATATAAAAATTTCAAGATCAGAAAAACAGAGTAGAATAGTGATTACCAGGCAATAGAAAGAAATACAGGTAAATCTTAATCGTAGAGCCCAAAATCTCAGTTATCAAGATAATTTGGTTCTGGGCAGATAACATAAAGCATTCCAACCATAGCTAAAAGTATTTTACTGCATGCCAGAAATTTGCAAAAGTGAAAGAATTTAAAGATCCTTCACCATACACAAAACATGGTAAGTATGTGTTGTGACGAATATATTGCTTATTTGATTATGAATCTTTCACATATATCAAAACATCAAGCTATATGTCTTACATATATACAATTTTCTATTTTAAATATACCTCAAAATATTGGGAGAAACAGCAACAAAAATACAAATCTTTTACTTCTAATTTCACCAAAAGAGATAGTTCAAAATATATCCATAGTTTATTTATTTCTGAACATTTTAGTGCAAGATAATACTGCCTATGATTTTTGGAAGGTGACAACAAATTACTTAGAATCAAAGAGTCTCACCAGAGAAATATTTTAATATGAGACTCTACTCAGTACTGTAAAAAAGCCATCAAATCAAAGAAAGGTTATTCATTTAACTTTTATAAGGATAGAAAACCAAAAAAATAAAAGCATCTTACACTTGACATGTGACATAGAAAGCATATATCCACCATCTTAATGTCACTTCAACAACAAATCTTAGTGAATAGGGGCTGTGATGTAGATGAGAACGTGTTCAAAGTGTATGTATTGTGCTGTGTGTCTAAATCCTTCTGAAGCATCTATATACAGAACCCTTGACCTGGTCAAGCAAAAGGGGTAAGAAAACACATGTAGTTCACTTAGACTATTATTCCTTGTGGCTTACAAAGAGGATTTTATGATACTATGGGTCTTAGCTAGGGAGAAATTTAGTATAATTATTCAGAGGAAGTTATGTTAAACCAGATACCGAAATTAACATCATCTGGATGTAGATACCCATAAAAAAGAAAAGTATCTTTCCTTTGCTGAGGCTTGATATGGCCCCAGTAGTATCTGTAAGTCTCTCAAGATGCTAAACCTCTGAAATGGTAATGTCAAGTTACATCAAACCAACTTTCAACTTCTATTCTAGACAAAAAATTCAATAACTTTCAGATGAACAGTGTGCAATGCCAAGGATAAGTCATCCATACACTTGAGAAAATTTCAGGACGGCTTAGTGTGCTAGCTAAGAGCACATTCAAGAATGCTCAGTTTTGTAGTAGCCTCTTTTATTTAGTCCTTCGTGAACAAGACCAAATTTTATAACCTCCTTCAGCTTCTTTGATTTGTGAAATAAAAGTATAACAGCAGATTGTTCATAGTATCACTGTGATAATAACATGAGTTTATACACAGAAAATCGAATCATCAGAGTATTTCCAGGTGGTAACTATTCAATCCATATTATTTACTGCTACTGTTTTTTTAAAGATGTAAGTGATAAAGTAGATGAACACAGAGTATAATGAAGAAGTCGATTCACTTTGAATACTATGTGAAGTTGTTGGAGGAGAAAAACATCTAGGGAGACTGTATTTTATTAGAGAAAAAGGGAAGGAATGGCTACATACTTCACATAGTGAACTAAAGGAAAGCCTTCCAGAGAGAAGAGAAACAGCATAAATTATACAAAGCAAGAGGGAACTGGAGGAGTTTAAAACTTTAGGAACCATTGTGGCTGGAGGATGATGTGTGAGAGAAAACTTAAAAGACAGTGGAGACAGAGAAAGGACTGGATCGAGGCAGTTATTGCAGGCTCTGGGTCTGGCTTTCCTTCTTCAGGGGGTTTTGTGTGCTTCTCTCCTAGAGGAGCAGGAGTAGGTCTTAGTGTGGGTAGCATAAGCTCTGATGTAAATAACTGAGACTTATTTTTCCTCCATGGTTTTGTCTGCTGCATAGCACTTCATATCCATCTCACTCTGAGTCTCAACTATTATCGAGGATCACCTCCCAAGGAAGAATGGAAGACAAGGGAGTGCAAGCTAGGTTTTCTGAGAAGCGGCTCATGGCACCGCCATCCGCCTCTCATTATCCTAGAGATGAAGTCAACCTGTCCATCAGGCGAGCAAGTGGATCCCTTCTTTCTGAAAATTTCAAAGTATAGAGATATATTTGTTTTAGAAAAAGGAACAGATGAATAGCAACAACAAGCTCCCTTAGCAAAATTAACATCATTTACAAAGAATTTTCTATCATTTTTTTTCTGAAAAATTCAGTATGTGAAATAAAAATAAAGAAAATGATTTACAGTGATATTTTGATTTTCCATGTAAAATGATACTTTCTCTAGTTAAGATAACAGCAAGGATGAAAATAAAGTGCACTGCAATATAGGAAATTGTGCAAATCTTGATGAGATTTGCTGGTAGTTTGCCTATAAAATGTAAGACAAAGAAAGTTCAGGATGACTATTCTGTTTGTTTTGTTGTCATTCAAGCAATTTAAATAATGAAGTTTTTTTTGTCAAGATGGAAAAGACTAGAAAAAAAACATTCTGTATGAGAAAAAAATACATTTTAAAAATGTAAAATTTTAAAAATTTAAACTATGTGCGAAAAAATGTTTTTAAAATTATGAAATTTATCACTGAATTTAAATTAGTTACAGTAAAAGTTTAGAAGGAATGAACTACAAAATCAACACTAAAAATATAATTCAATCTCACACAAAGAAGAGTAAAATGGAATAGTAGAAGAAATCTAACGTATGATATTGTTCCATATCTTGTAAAGGGCAATAAAGTTTTCCAAAATAAAGAATTACATGGACAATGGCCAAAAGTGCAAGAGGATGATGAAGAGAAAAAGATGAATATGAATAAAATGGAAAAAATTTTCCCTACTAGAACACAGAAGATTTTCCATATGAAAAGAGCTCTTAGTTGAGAGATAGAAGTATAATAAAAGGGAATGGCACAGAAATAATTGATTTTTTTTTTTTTTTTTTTTCTTTCAAGGTAGTTACAGATTTCATCATATTTAAAATTCCCTTCCTAAGGAAAGAACTGTGATGTCACAAGTAAAAGATGAAGGAATTGTGTTCTTCATCAATTTAAGGCCTGGGTGAGGGCTTTAGCTCAGTGGCACAAGCGCCTGGCAAGCATGAGGTCATGAGTCTGATTCCCCCCTGCCAAAAAAAGACCCTATTTAAAGGCAAGTATTGAAAAGCAGTTAAATGATTCTAATTTAGGGTTCAGAAATTAAAATTTTTGAGTCCCTTACTTTATGAGACGTTGATGCAATTTAAGGTTGTTTTTGGTAGTCTGCCCTGGAGATCTGTTCCAAGCATGAAGAGGTAATTTAGAAAGAGCGAACTCCTGTCTGTTCTCTGTAGAACTTAAACACAGAACAAGATAGTTGTGATTTCTGCTACTGATATGATTGGCAGTTATCACAATAGAGTAATATAAATTCCTGCCATGGAGTACGCTCTCACTAGCAGCTCACAGGATCCACCTCTACCCGGTCCCGCGACTTAGCATAACCCACCAGGGGAACGCCGGTCAACCTCACAGGACACAGGGGTACTAAGCCCAGCCCACCCGAGGACCCCAGAGCTGCTCATCAGGGACTGACCAGCGTAGCTGCAGGGCCTTGGAGAGCTTGGGCTCTGCCCACCAGAACCAGTGCGCAGGCGAGATCCATTCTTCAGTGGAGCTGCCGGCACAGTGGACCCTAGAGGTTGCAGGCCCGCCCAGCCAGGAGTAAGGTCCCGGCACTGTAGGCCTGGGACTCACCCAGGCTTGCCTGGCATTCCAGAGGCTCTGAACTCCTTGCAGTCAGACTCAGGGTCTGGGTGGCGCCACACTCTGGGGTGCACTCCGCCGAACATGGATGCACAAGGAGGTTTGTATAAAATGAACCAGGATCCAAAACCAAGTAGTACAAAATCTATTTCTTGAGGAGAAGTTTAACACCACCACAGGAGGTTGAACTGGACTCCCTTTGTCTACAGCCAACTCATCTAGAAATCATTCTCACCCCCAAAACCTTGGGCTTATAATTCCCGCATTGCACTGAGAAAAAATAAATACATTAAAAAGATAAAGTGCTAAAATTTAGAGCTTTGAAGAGTCACAGAAACAGTCTCTTGCTACTTAATAATTTAGGTAAATACCATTTCTACATTTGCTTTATTAATGTAAATTTTCTACATGAACTGATATGACTCAGTAATTATGACACATTATAACTAAGACTTGTGTGCCATGTATTTCAAAAACTTAGAAGAAAAGATTCTGAGTGTCTTCACCATAAAAAAATGATAGGGGTTGAGGAAATAGATAAGTTTAATCTGATTTAAACATTACAGTACACATTTTTATTAACATATCACATTACCCCATGAATAAGCACACTTTTAATTTTAAATATATTAGTTAAAATAAAGCTTAAAGTGATCAAATTAAACATAAAATCAGTGTGAAGACAAGGAGCAAAAAGTCTTCCTCTAATATATACAAAATAATTGAGATAAAGACCAAGTGAGGAGGGGGGAAAAACATTGGGAAAACTGCAGATTTCAATAGGACAAGAAGGCAATAAAAGTTTTTTATGCCAACTCATGAGTAGGAATATTCCAGGACGTGAAATATTGCACCATGCTGAATACTGACAAGAATAAGACCACACATGGTACAGGAAAAAAAAAAAAGATAATATGGGGTCAGTGCTCAAATCTGTTACAACCAATCAGAGAAAAAAATTCTACATTTTCTAAGAAGTTCTATTATTATTGTTCTTTGTTTCCAGGTCTTAAGAAATAAGTATAATCTATCTATCATAACTATCATACCTATCATAATCTATCAAACCATATTTCTATGGCTTACTTTGAGCTCCAGTGAATGCTTTCTAGGTAAGTCTAGGAACAATGAATAAATAAAACAATATATTTCAGAAAAAAATTAGAAAATTTGTCAAAAATGAATCCATTTCTCTTTCTCACCATATGTGTATATATATATATATATATATATATATATATATGTATGAATTTCTTCCAAAGGATATTTCACTATAGCATTTTGAATATGTCTTCTAAGAAACATTAAAAATATCGTGGATAATTAGGAACATCTGGTACTCAGGATCAGGCAATAACTATTTAGAAGTCAGCATGTTGTGTCAATAGCTCTGTCAAAGATCTTAAATGTCAAAGAGAAAAAAAGGGGAAAAATTAGTAAGTGTTCTTGAGACACCAGAAGAAATATTTCTGAGGTTGATACTTAAATAAAGTACACATGTAAAGACAAGAGAAGAATGTGTTAGGTAGTAGAGCTCTTATTTTACAAAGGTATATATAAGTATTATATGTTTGAGGTAATGTTCGAACAAAGAGAATTTATGTAGGAATTTAAAGGAATGATCCTCAGAATTAAGTGATAGATCCCCAAAGAGAAAGATCACAAAGTCTGTGCCATGAAAAAGGTGATATTTAATCTGCAAGCATTGGAGGGAAAAAGAGCAGGTGAAAATTGGCAGCAGTTGTCTGAGGGAAGAGACAGCCTACAGATTATAAGAAAATATTTACACACCACACATCTGAAAATAAAATCAATATCCCGATCACAAAAAGACTTTTAAAAACCCTGTAGTTAAGAAAAATCAAAACCAGAATGAGCTATCACCTTACTCCAGCAAGACTGACAGTATTCAGTTATAGAGAATGGCTTTCCCTTTCTGGCTATTTCCCCTCAATTTAATTTATTAAAACGACTTAAAAGAAAAAGAATGTTTACAAATGCTGTCAAAGGTGAATAGAAAAGGGAACCCCACACACTATTAATGGGCCTGGATAGGAGTACAACCTTTATGAAGAACAGTTCTGAGGTTTCTCAAAAAAATTAAAACTTGGACTGGGGATTTACCGCAGTGCCGTAAGCGCCTGCCTGGCAAGTGCGAGGTTGTGAGTTTGATCCCTGGTTCCCCCCCCCCCCAAAAAAAACCCAAATAAATTAAAACTGCAATATCAAATAATCCATTGGGCTCACTGCTGGGTGTACATCCAAAGGAAATGAAAGGAAATAAAATCAACATTCCTAAGAGGCAGACAACTTCTCTCCCATGTCTGTGTCAGCGCTATTCACAATGGCTAAGAAATGGAAACAACTTAAGTGTTGGGCTGATGAGTGGATATAGAAAACGTGGTACACACCCACCAGTTAAAACAATATCGATCCATACAAAGATGAAATCCTGTCACTTGTGACATTGATGGAGCTGGAGATCGTTAGGTTAGGTGACATAAGCCAGGCACAGGAAAGCAAGTACTACACGTTGTCAGTTCCAGGTGGGATCTAGGAACGTTGATCTATGTAAATTGAGAATATAGTGGTTACCAGACACAGGAAGACTACAGGAAAGGGAGAATAAGGGGAGCACAATCAGTAGGATCTAATCTACAGTTACATAGAAGCAAGAATGTCTGGTGCACTATTGCATGGTGGAATACCTATAGATATTGATAATTCATTACATATTTCAAAAGAGAAGGATTGTGAATATTTTATCCATAAAGAAAGGGTAGTGTTTGAGGAGATAGATATGTGTAACTTGAATTAAACATTAAACAACATATAGAAAATATTGCTAAAACTCTGGAGCAGGTTTTGGGAGAGTGGTTGGGGCAGGGGAGTGTATACTCACCATGGACTCATCCTTCAATGAGTCCAAGAGCTAAGAGGGCTGTTGGGAATTGGGGTCTCCTTAGAGGCAGGTGCCTCAGACCATGACCTAGGATGTTATGTATATCTCCCATCCTGGCTCCTCCCCTTGCTCCGTGCTTCCTGGGCTTTAGGATCTGAGGATCTCTTCTTCACTGGACCCCTTTACAATTCTGTTTCTGCCTTGCAATTGGGGAACCATGCAAGCTTTGAGACCTCTGAAATTATACATCCACAATAAACTTGCCCTGCTTTCAGTTGGAAGCATTGGGTATTATGTACCAGAAGAGAGAAAATGACTAAGACACAAATCTCACATCATACCTCCACAGTATGTATGTATTTTATACTACTATGTATCAGGTAAAACAAGTTTCAGATTTGAAATCCATAAAAGGATTAGAGTTTATAAAGAAAAATGCATATTATTGTATTTTGTATTCAATTACAAGTGTAAGCATTGCATAATATAGATTACAGAGTTCTAACAATTTAAGAAACAAAACTATCAAAAAGTGCAGTGGAGGCAAGATAATGTCTCTGCACAAACAGGTGTCAGATAGAGTAAAGGTGAGAAATTATTCTTATCATTAAGATAGGAAACAAAATTTTATTTAAAGTTAAATAAAAGGAGGCACATTATTTAGAAAAAGAGTTTCTAGAAAATGAAATGATTTTACACTGGAGGTTGAAAAGTCTTTGGATGTTTATCTAGTTTAATGATCAACCCAGAATTGACTTTGAATCAGGAAGCAATCGAATATTATTCCTATGATCCCTTTTCAGATGTTTAGCTGCTTAGGTTCCCTTGTCCCTACAAGTGGATATGACATGAACTTCTTGCTGTCCTCTTGCTATGCTAGTTTTACTCCAGTTCTTACTTAGCTTCTATTTTGCCTCTTCTAGAATCTTGCACTGAAAGGATTTGCTAACATTGCACAGTCAAACACGGCAGAATTATTCATAATCCTAAACTGGTGTCCTCCCCAGAGTTCATGCATGCATGCTGAATACTTCTCAGATTCTAGCTTTTCTTCTGGATTCTGACATTGTCCACTAGACTTGCCATGTCAAATAGCTGGGTATAGACCATGCCTAAAATTTCTCTGGCACTTTGCTTAGGTCTTCTTTCTTATTATTTGGATCAAGAGAATGAACAGTTTTATTGTCACTGGTTATTTAATCTTCTAGGCATTTGCTTTGGCCAAGATCCCCGGCACCATATCATTTCGATATCATACCTTACAGGAAATCAAGTTTGCTTTTCTGTTTCTGGCAGCCACGCCTATACCTGCATGGTCTCACTTTCTAGCTCCTGTGGTCCTTAAACCTGTGTGGTGTCTCGTTCTAGCTCCTACAGTCCTTAAACTTCCTGAGTATCTGATGAACTCTTCTTGTGAATGTTGCAGATCTTCCTTTACCTAGAATAATTTAAAGGACAATATCCCATAGTGTCTTCTGAGAAGGGATTAGAGGAAGTAGTTATGGTCAAAACGTTGTCAGTTTACACTAGCAGTTTTTGTAACCATATTTTCGATGATAATCTCTCTTTCGAAGAGCCACATGTGTAAATGGTTACTGTTCTTTAAGCAGTATTTGAGGTTTTTGGGTTTTTTAATTTATTTTTTTGTTTGTTTTGTTTTTTTGTTTGACAGTGTGAAGATATCTTGTGGTTCTCATTAGAAGGAGGTGACACGGAATTATTATTTTTACTTTGGGCTTTAAGCCTTTGCAGAAATTTTGATACTGTAAGGGGGATCTCACCTACAGCACTGTATCAGAGGACTTGAAAAATACAATGCATGCATTTGGATCCTGGCTTCTATTTGTGTGTGTCTGGAGAAATCTCTAGGATAAGGGAAAGAGGTGAGAAAATGTATGCAATAAAAACTTTCTATTTTCTAGTATGCAGTCAAAATAAAAATCCTCCTCATATCACATATAGTTAAAATACCCTTAATATATAATAAGTGAATATATATATATATACATGGATATGGATATGAATGTATACATGAATGGTTATATGTATGTCTTCAATATATAAATGGAATTTACCCACAAATAAACTTAGGCAAAGTATGTGTACACACTTCTTTTTGGTATATACTTCTGTATAGACAGATCTGTCAATTAGACAAGATAATATTATTTAGTCCAGAATTGCATTTAAAATGATTTTTCAATATTAACCACTAAAATTAAAATGTGAAAAGCTCTTGAAGTTGTATTAAATTTGATATATGTGATCATATATATATATATATATATATATATATATATAAAGGAAAAAGTTTCTACCTGATATGTGTTTTTAGAATATTTTAATTAATAATTGTGGAATAAAATGCATCATTTTAATAACAATTAAATATTCTTATGTTGAAGTCAATGTTTTCTTTTTGATATTCTTCATAATGTAACTATTTGCATATTACCTGTACAGAGGAAGGAGTAGTTGGATATATCACACTAATTAAGTGGCACATCGGATATATCTTCTCAAATTTTTCTCCTGCATATTTGATATAAACCTTTCAAACTGCAGGGAGAAGTGACAACAAACCCCTGAACTGTGCTCTGTGATTGAGAGAAGCGGTTATCCTGGAAGCAAAATCAATTCATGTGCTCTGTCATCCTTAGAATGTGCTCTCTAACATGCTGTCAGCAATAAATTCTACAGGATTTCCCCAAAGTCAATTGCTCCTTGTATTTGGGATTAAGATAAAAGTAAATTGATTCTTCTCACACACAGAGGGAGCAAGGAAGAAGAGAGACTTTCACTTTACTCACTTTTTTTAATAAATGACAGGTTTGTCCTGCCTCTCATATAGCGGCTTCTTAGTAATTGAAATTCTGGCTGTGGCGTATACACAGTCATAACAAACATGAATGCAATTTCCCTTGGAGTTACTTTCCATGCAAATAATCTGGATATTTATTTCTGAGTCACTTATTGTCAAGGCATAAAAAAGGCAATGCTTTCCCATGTTTAACTGGGATGACTGCCAGGATATTATGTCAATATGATTTTGTTGTATCATTCAAAATATACTGACAATAGTAATTTCTGTTTTTTTCTTTAATTGCACAAATTCAGAATTAGCATTAAAATTACCTTAATACACCTATTCTTGATTGCAACTTATTTATAATTGTAATTCATTTATATATAGTAGGTCTAAACATACGTTAAAATTCAAACCTAGTCTGTATATAAACAGTTCTCTGTAGATTACGAGGAACATTTATACAAGTTATTTTGAATCTGATTCTAGAGAAAGTATTAATACAGAGATAATTTCTCTTTATTCTTTTGAGTAGGATAAGTATATAGTCATATTTAATATAATAATAACAAATGAGTTACAATTCTCTGATGGTATATAATTGTGCAGTGTTAGATGGGAATGTCTAAATTTATTGAAGAAAAATGCACGAAAGTAAATACTGACAAAATATTATATAAAGTATTCAGTTGATGTTGACAAAAATGTATGCAGTTAAACTGACTATTACTTTGACATTTATTCAAAAGCAACAACTGGAATTTACTTTTGTGAAGTATTGCAGACTTGCTAGAGCTTGGTTTGGTTTAAGGTAGAAGAGTAAGTGCCTAAATTAAAAATAGGTTTATAGTCACTAGTTTCATGTTTGTATATGTATGGCTTCGAGGGTGTGTTTTTATGTGTTAGTAGGGGTGGCCATTTGTTCACACAGCATTCTGTTATCAAGTTCAGTTGATGCTTAAATCCAGACAATATGGAATGAATCTGAATTGTATTTTGAGTTCGTTGGTCATAGCTTTACTTTTAGATCTTCAGAGATAGCAACAAATTAAAGGTTAATATTAGGATAATTTTGATCTTTTTTAAGGTTTGTAAGATGAAAACTAATTAGAATTTAGTTGTATTCTAATGTTCCATCAGTTTCATCTATTGCTTAACTTTATCAAAATCTATGTTCTTAAAATGAGCTTTTCTTTTGTGAGCAAATGTATTTATACAAAGAAAAGGGAAAACTTGTAATTATGAGTAAATATTTAACATTCTAAGTTTTAAAATACACATAATATGCAGAGAGAAAGAAGAATATCAGCTTTTAAAAAACATTTACTCTCAAAATAAGACTTTAAACATAAAGCCAATTAACAAACCTTGGTAGAATCAATGCCTTCATGTGAAAGTATTACAGGAATATTCATATATTCTTAGCAAATTTCAGTTTTAAAATATTATTTTAAATACAGTGTAAAATGTGTAGTAGAATTTACAAAACATTTTCATTAATATGTTTTGACATGTTTCAACTAGTGATCTACAATATTTTTAAATGTGAATTTGAAATAAATACAGAAGAATAATAGATATAAAAGGCACATTTACAAAAATAGTGTGATATACCATTGAATATAATTTTCTATTTTATTTATCTATTTATTTATTTATTTTTGCCCTTTTTGGGACAAGTTCTCACCCTGCAGTTCTGGCTGGCCTTAAGCTCAGTTTGTAGTCCAGGATGGTCTTGCACTCCAAATGATCCTCCTTCCTCAGCCTCCTGAGTGCTGTGATTACAGGTGTGTGCCACCACACCCAGCCTAGTTTTCTATTTTAAAAATAGTCTATCATTTTGTTAAAACACCTTATCTACCGCAAAACAGGGGTTGGAAAAAATTGAAATTTGTTATCTATTTTTGTCACTCTGGGAATCTCATGGGTTTTTTTTGTTGTTGTTGTTGTTATTGTATTAGGTGAGGAATAGTGATTCTCAATTCATGTATTTGATTTTTTTTTTCATTGAAGAAAACTTTGTAGTGTGTCTAAGATACTGTGTGCCAGCCAACTGAGATAGCAGGTATATCTCTTACCACATTCCACAGTAAGTGTAAGAGTTCAAACCAGAGATAAATGACTTTGGGGAGATCTTAAGAAAATGATTTACTTCACTTTGGGTATTGAGAAAAACAGACTAAAACTTGGGTTGGGTTTTAAGTCATTTGTCTGGCCATTTCTTATAAGATTTGGTTTCTTAAACTATATATGCAGAATAATAGTGTTTTCTAAATTGCTAATAACACTTGATTATATAAAGTACTTAGGTCTGTGAATGTGTTTCAAAATCTCGGGCACGCTGAATGTAGTTGTTCATACTTTTACTTATTCAATTGTTGTCTATTAAAACTAATAAATATTAGCAGAGTACTTTTGCCCAGCACATTTATTCAACAATTCTGGACTTGCAAAATATTCTTAAAATATTTTAACATATTTCATTTAAATATTCAAATTCATCTTTTCAAAGCAATGAGATTGTCTTTCTAAATTCTATATGTAATACATGCCAACAGAATCAAGAAAAATAGTGGTGTGTGTGTGTGTGTGTTTATCAGGAGAGTCTTTTAAAGTTACCAAAACATAACCTCTTTATAGCCAGTAAGACTGTGAATTGTTCAATTATTTGTGTTGGCCACATTTTACAGATATAATGAACAAAAAGAATTTAAAGCATTGGACAGGTTTCTGGCCATGAAATTTGACTGCCTCAGCAGAACAAACTATAAAAATATTTTAAACTGTCGAAAGGCACAATAGTTGGTTAATGTTATGGTTTGAGTGTTTGTTTTCTTCCAAATTTCATGCCTACACTTAAATCTTTAATGCAGTATTTTCAGATGTGCATGTTTTAGGACATGATTAGATATTAAAGAATTGTCACTCATTACTGGAATTAAGGCCTGAGACAGCATAGATTTATGCTTTATTTGCGCTCCTGTCTTCTACAATGTAAGGTCCCGGTGATAATATGCCACTTTGGAAACAGTTTGCACAACATTATCTATCCTGTGGTCACCTTGATCTTGAACTTTCTACACTTTGTCACTATGAGGAAATAAATCAATTTCCTTTGCAAATAAACCTTACCCACTTTCAGGTATTGATCTACCAGCACAGGTGGCTAGAACAATTATCACAGTATTTCAAATTTATTAGTTCTCAAGGTCCTGACGCTACTGATATGTTAAAAGCATGTGTGTAGCCTTAAACAAAATTACGGCTTAAATGTTATACTCCTACACTTTTCCCTTGTCAACATGGATAAAGTTAAGCCTTGGCTTTTAGATGTCTAAGGGATTTTATGTCACTCTCTGCACAAGCCTTCTAAAGTTGCATTTAGCTAATTATCTCCCAACTCTCGTAAGCAGTCTTAAAAGTGCAATTATTATGTTTTCACTTTATTATGCTGGGCGTTCGTCTTTCACAGTGAAATAGTGACAGGTTATAAGCTTTCTCAAAATACAACCCAAACAAGCCTACCAAGGAACAAATAACAGTACTGACATATGCTCTTCATTTTCCTCTAATAATTTAGATGAAATGCCTGTCTTCTATTTAGAAAGTTAGAAACAGTATCTCTCTAACCTGACTGACAAAAAGAACCATGAAGACAGATAAATGCTGGACATACAACAAAGCAATGACTAGGGTTGACTACTTTAGTGACATGAAAGTTGTAATAATTGAAAAAATAATTTGAAATACTGTGATAACTGTTCAGGTTAAAAAACAGTAATTACAGCAACTTTTCTTAAATGCTCCCATTTTACTGAAGTAAAAACTGGAAACTGAAGAAAAAATAGGAAATCAAAATATAACAGTGTCATGTTTTAGATCGAGAATGAGCCCCAAAATGCTCATGCACTCAGAGGAGGGGCTGTGAAATGTGACTGGATTATGGGGTGGCAGAGGGGACTTGCTGTTAAGGGATGGGGCCTGGTTGGAGGCCAGTCTCTGGGGCCTAAGCTAAAAGGGAGCCCTCTCACTTCTCTCTGAAACTCCCTCCGTCTCTTGGCTGCTAGGACAGGAGCAGCTTTCCTCTGCCCGGCACACTGCACCATGCGTTTCTGTGTTTAAACCTGCTACACATGCCCTGAAGCTTCTGAGAAATGAGCCAAAATAAACCTCTCCTTTATGTTTCAAAGGTCGAGTGTTTGGTCCCAACAGTGTAGGAAGTGACTAAGACAAAGGCACAATAGGAGCATTTAAGAAAAGTAGCTGTAATCACTGTTTCTTAACCTGAAAAGCACAGTACTGCAAATGCATCACTCAATGGGAACTTGATGCAGTTTTTGTTAAATGGCTAAGGAATCAATTTGTCAGAGAGCAAGGCCTCTGAGCAATACACACACAAAAGGATTGGCTGTCACTTCAGCGCTCTTCCCCTGGATCGCCACTGAGTATTCACAGGGAAAATCGGGGCTGAGCCACACTGAGCACTTAGAAGATGCGAGGGATTGCATCCTCTCACCTGAACTACCTTTCATTTATAAAACAGTCCTCCAGATAATAAAAACACACCTAACTGATCAAGTACACATACAACTTCCCACAAAGTTGAGCATAAGAGCTCAGTAAAACAAACCTTAATAGATTTACGTTCATGTATTCTGACCCCTGACACTGACAATATTAAATTACAATCAAAAATATAAAATATATGAACCACCCATAAATATCTGTAAATTGAGGAGCAGATTTCTTAGTGGCCCATATTGCCAAAAAGTAGCCGCAAAGCATGTTAGAAAATAGTTTGTTTAGTGTAAAAATTAAAGGGATATTTTAAATCTTGACAATTCATCTCTGGTAGTGGATGGAAAGAAACTTACTGAGATATGTTATTATACTAGAAAGAAAAGGAAAACTAAATCACCTCCTGGATTCAAACTTCACATATATAAAGGCAAATTTAATCAACATAAGTAGAAAGAAAGAATAAAGATCAATGTCAATGAAATAGTACATAGAAAAAAAATAGGTAAAGTCAATGACAAAAATGATAAAATGAATGTAACATTATTTTTGCAAAAAAAAAGTTAATACAAGCCTTACAGAAACAGAACACAAATCACTGAGTACTAGGCATTGTGAGTGAGGCCGCTGATTACCTAGAAAAGAGTGGGAATGTCGAGGGGAGATTAGCGCTTTATGTATATTGGTTATGTCAGGGACTCCATGTCACTGTGCTGTAAAAGCATTTAGAGATGCAACATAAGTAATACTGCTGTATGTAAATCCTACCTCAGTAAAAACATAACTAAAACGTAGTTTTACTACTTCACATTGAGCCATTCAACTCATTTTATCTTCCAAGATTGTTCAAAGAAAATAAAATAATTTTACAAAACATTTCACTGAATAACTTGAATTTAAATTGCTAAGGTCTATTAAATATGGTAGGAAAACATTATTTGAAAAATTACCCTAATAAACAAGTGGAAATCTATGCATATATTTTCATTGTGTCAACTTATTCTTTTGACAAAATTTAAAAAATATCAAACATACACAGAGACTGTTCCTTAACACTGATTTATTTAAATTTACTGTACATTGTTATATATTTAAAGTTATTAGTAAATCCTCTTCAATCCTCAGAAATCTACATTTATAGCACTAGAGTTATCTCAGTTTAACTGTACTAAATGTATTTCCTTATTACGGAGTCTGCCATTGGTTGATAATAGGGCATTAGTAGAAAACGACTGATCTTTTAGACAAATACTTTGATATTTTGCCATTGTCACTTGATATCGCTAAGTAAACTATGAAATATTTTCTTAATTGCTCAAATTATTGAAAGAGTACAAACAATATCCATTAAAGTTAAGTAATCTCAAGGTTTGAAATTAAAACATTCTTGGGATATTTAACTTTTGAATACTCCCTACCTGTCCAGAATAACTGCCTGTTATCTTTCTTTCCTTTTTCCCCACCTTCAAATAAATTCTTTTCTTTTCTTTAAAAAAATTCTTATATTTTCTCAGAATTTTTGGTGCAATAAATTAAGCATGTTATTTAACACACTTAGATTAGAAGATAAAAGGACAGTTCAGAGGTTCACAAAAACTGGACGTCCTCAAATTCTGGAACTGAAAATAACTGATATTACTTCCATAATTGTGTGATTTAGGAGTTGCTTTACTGAGATTTTGCAAGTACAATTAAGGTTACTAATTATTTGACCTTCTTATAGAGAAATGTACCTAATTTGGCTATCTTTTCAAAGAGCCTTTTAAAAGCTGCATTTTCTTTGGCAGTTAGGGGAGTTCAGATAGTTTAGAAGTGTGTGAAAGACTTGAAAGAAGTGACATCCTGCTGTTGGATTTCAAGAGAGAGGGTTCAGTGTCAAGTGGTAAGAATCGGAGGGCGTCGTCAGAGTTGGCGGAACGCCCGGCTCAGGGCCAGGGAGCAAGCCGGGACCTCAGAGCTTCAGCTCCGTGGGGCTGGATACTTTCAGGAAGCCAAATGACTCTACACAATTTCTTCCCCAGACAAGAATCGTCTCCGCCTACCTCTTCATTTCAGCCGTGTGAGAGGCCAAGCAGAGAGCTCTGTGTCACCCACCAGAACTACAGAACCTCAGTGCTGTGAGTTAAGAAATGAGGATTGTTTCAAGCTTCCAAGTCTGTGGACATTTGTTAGTGGTCCATAGAAGTGATGCAAAAATAGTGAGAAAAAATTGAGGGAAGATAAAGGAGGAAAAGTTCATTTTCTGGGAGGATACATAGGCACACACACACACACAGGTAAATGTGCATCCAAAAAACCAGGAATTGCAACAAATGTATTGGTTATATATGTGCCCATTAGGTATTGAAAGAAAACTGTTAATACAACACACAGACTAAATTGTCCTTTCTCTTTTAAAAAGTGGAGAAGTGTGTGGGTGATGTAGTGTCATATCTTAGAGACAGGAAGACTCTACCGGGAGAGATGGGACTTTTCAGACAGCCCGACACGGATGCAGTGTATCTCAGAGGAGACGGGAAGGAGTGATTTTGTTCCCTGCTAGCTGTGCTTCTGTTTGGGGTCTATACAATGCTTGATCATCAGTTCATAGGATGGAGGGATGGAGCCACTCTGCAGATTTTTCAGAAGCCAAATCCCAGGGGAAAAGATGCAACAAGTGAGGCTTATTATGTACTTGCTGTTATTAGAAAAAATAATCCTGGACACGTATCTGAACCGTTATTCAAACTCATCTCTATTGAAATAGGTACTTACAGTGCAGGTTCAATATGCAGACAATTGCAGTTTGTAGAAGTTACTTGATATGTTGACATTTACTTTAATCTGACATATGTTACATAGAAACAATGGTGTTGATGAAATATCACATACATGTATGGAGGAAAATAAAGAACAAATGGGTCTTCTAGTCTTCTATAGTGCTGCTTTAATTGTGCATAACAGAAGTAAAGATAGCCATGCAAGAATTTTTACTGTGACTTTATGCTTCAGTGCCATGCATATATAGTTTGTCATCTGAAGTTATATACTTAGTCTATTTTGTCTCATATTCTCACTTTAGTAGCTTGGGGTATCCTATTCTATCTGATAAAATAGTTCAAAGGACTTTAAAAGATCTTTTTTTTTCCCTTTTCTATACAATTCACACTGAAATGGTGAGTCATAAAAATACACATTCATACTCAGTCACCTCTGTTTTCTGTCTCTGTCCATTAATTGTGAGCTTTGTTTTACTCATGACCTACAAGGTGTGTGATTAATGCAAAAATGTGCAGAAAATATTCAATATACAGGTAAATTTAAAAGTATAGCACTCTGTACCTACGTTTTCATTTTCTTAACAAGTAACATATTATCTGTGTGGAAAAATGAGTAGGGAAATTAGGTTTTCTGGTATAATTTTAAAAGAATCAAAAATGAACAAAGAGCCCAGGAAACTGATCAGAAAAAAAAGTTTCAAACAATGAATATAGCTACTGGAATTTCCTATTTGTAACAGAAGAACAAAGTCTCAGAAAGTCTGAGAAGGTAGAAATTATGCAAAGTGTTTCTTTAACAACTTGGTATTTTTCAGATACTGAAATATTACAATACAGACTGTGATTGTTCATGAAAGCTAACCAAACTAATGCTTTTAAAAACTGTGTCCCTTTCTAGCTAATGGACATTAAGGCATTTTTGGCATCTTTCAAGTAATGAGAATTTTATTAGAGGGAAGAGTATAGGTGAGAAAAAACATTGCTCTATCTTACAAAATTATAATTTAAAATTTTGTCATTTTCTTTTTGCAAAGAATAAAATTTATACTGATACTATTTCTTTAATAAGTACAAAAGTCATCATTCATTATACATTCAAGTTTTAAATTTTAGTCGACACATAATTGTTCATATTTATGGGATATATTGTGAAAATTCTATACATGTATACAATGTACAATGATCAAATTGCACTTATTAACATTTCCATTTCGTCATTCCTTTTGTCAAAAGGCTTCAAACTGCTACTATCCAGTTATTTGAAAATATAGTAGGTTGACATAAAGTATAATCAGGCTAACATGTTTTAAAATTCTATAAATGCTACTCTTCTCTAACAATATTGTGGCAGTCATTAGCCAACTTCCTGCTATGATTCCTTTCCCTATATTTCACAGCATCTGCTCATCCCAACTATACCATTTCTTCCTTGATATCAACATCTTTATTTTTACCTTTCACATATGAGTGTAGATATGTGGTATTTATTTAACTTAATGTATCTGGATTATTTCACTTAATGTAGTGATTTTCCAGTTGTTTTTTGTTTTGTTTTGAGATTTTTTTTTCTATTTAGCTTTACAAGAATGATCAGATCCTTTTAAGTACATGGAAATGTAACAAGACTGATTTGATTATGAGTGTGCCTACATTTGCTTTCTATATTTTTAACCAGTGCATCATTGTCCACTACTAGAATAAAATATCCAATATGCACGCATTAAGTTAGCAGGATTATTTTGACTCACAGCTTTAGGAGGTTCATGCTTTGCGCCACAGGCTCTATGCAAAAGTGGCTTGATAGGAAGGCATGGCAGAGGAAAGCTGCACAATCAATGGCAGCTGGAAAGCAGAGAGAAGGGAGGATACAAGGATAAGCCTTGTAGGAGGATCAACCTTTCAGGTCACTCACCTAGTGAGCCACCTTTCCTTCCAGGCCCCAATTCCTAACAACATATTCAAGAAGCAGCTCATCAGTGGATTAATCTATTGGTGAGTTATAGAGCACCTGTGATCCAAGGCCTTTCCAAAAGCTATACCTCAGAACACAGGAAACTTCGGAAAGACATTTTAAATTTAAAAGATAGCAGTTTTCTAGAAGAGGGTTGGAGAAATTTTTGAATTAAAAGTCTTCTAATCCTGAACTTTCCAAGTGATATTGGATGAAAACAATCTTGAGAGGGAATCTCTAAAGAAAGAAACTGAGCCCTTGATTCAGTAAGTCAGAAAAATGGAAATTATGCATGCTTCATGTTAGACTATTTCTTGTTACACTGCGTGTTAATAAGCGTGAGAAATTCTCTACTAAGAGAAACAGCCATGCTGAGATTGGATGAACCCAACAAGAAGCTAATTAGCCAGCCTTTCTGATAGGCTTCTCAAGGGACGTGGAATCCAGGAAGAGAAAAGTCAGCACTTCCCTAGCGGCTCACGGGCTGAGTATCATCACCCCCACTCCTGGCCCCCTCCCTGCCCCGCCAAGCAACCCGCTGCTTCGGAGGAAAGGCTGAGTTGATAGTAACTAAGGGACATTAAGGAACTAAATGCTTCTATAGTTTGGTTGAGTTTGCAGGCCAGGGGCCAGTGGTCTGAGCTCTCTTGGAAGGATGACAGTATATAATACAGCAAATATGGGGGATTTCCTTCTATCTTGTGGTTGAAATCCAGTATTGTTCTGTGTTGCTTTGTTCTGATTGTTTTGCCTTATTCAGTGTTCTGTTTTGATTGGTTTTATTCTCTTTTGTTTTTGGTTTGATTTTGCTACGCCTGATGGAATGGACGACTATTGTGAAGATAACAAGATATGCTATGGTAGTTATTCTTGTTTTCCTAGTATCCTGCTTTGAAGTTCTGTACCAGCTTTAATGCTTTGTTTGGATTGGCTTTGTTCTGTTTTGTTTTGTTGGATTTTACTATCTTTAAAATATAAAATAAATAAATAAATAAATTTTAAAAAGAAATATGTTTAAATTTATTTAACAGCCATTCCAAATCTACTTGAAAAATAAATATTGTTTTAGTAAATACATTAATATTTTATATGAAAAAATTTCGATTTAAAAATTACATACTGTGTTACAGAATACAATTGTTTGTTTTTAGGAGGTATTTTAATTATTATAAAGGTTCTTTAAAAAGTAAAAACATGTACATACTCAAATACCTTAAATTATGCTTATAGTTAGATGAACATTTAGTAAAGAAGTATTTAAATGAAAAACGTAAGAAAACGATGAGAGTACATACAGTATAGCAGTGACTATTAAAATAAAACTACAAAGTAATATTGAAAAAAAACATTCACCTTTTTGAAGTAATACAAGTTTGGCAGTAAATCATGGAATCTGATCCAATTGTAATATATCCTGGGATTTTTAAAAATGCAGTGGCATTGATTTTAAAGATGTATTTTATTTGATCAACTATAACAACTTTTCAATAATACAGAGAAATTTGTGTCAGAGACAGTTATACTCAGAGTCGCTCAGAAATGTTCCAAGGTGACTTTCCATGTTCAAAACCATGATTTAGAGAACAATGATTATGAAAAACACTGCTTTGTTAGTCAAGGTAAATTGAAAAACATCATCTGAATTCAAGTTGGTCTTACTGAGGAAAGCTAAGGAAAACATAATTATGACTATCATTGAGACTGGAACAATAGTTATCCATCATGTATTTTACAGGAAAGATAATAAATATTGTCTAACCACTCTAAAAGAGGAATGGACAGGAACGATGACATACATCCTTCCATGATCGCTCTCTGAGAATAGACAAAATAATATACTACCAGCCAAGGAACAGCTGGTAACTAAAATTCTTGTAAGATGAAACTTATGCTTTTGAATATGTTTAATTTAGTGTGCATATGAAAACAATTTTAAAAGACTTTATGGAACCAGATATAAAATAACTCCATGTTACTTCTCCAAAAATCAATTTTTCTCAAACCAAAAACTGCCTGAAAGTAAATTGATTTTGGGGGAAAATGTTCTGCTTCCAAAGTGAACTGGAATATTTCATGGTCAAGCAAGTTGTAATTGGAGCAAAAGAAGAGACACAAAATGTGAGTGTATAAAAAGCAGCAAAGAAAGAGGAAATCAAAAACTTGCAGAGGTTATTTGAGTTGATGGAATCATTCTTTGTACTCTTTCCTAAGCTTCTGTTGGAGGATAAAGATATGGAGGAGGAGATGAAATGTAACAAAGACAATGCAACCTCAAATCATTAACTCTTAAACTATGGAAAGGGTCAGCATATTTTGATTTTCTTACTATGCTGAAATGATCACTGTCAATAAAGTTTTTAGTTAATTTGAATTATATTAATTTTCATCTATTATGTTAAGGCAAACCATTATTGTTGCTTACAAATTAAGACTTCAGCTTGAAAAATAACTTTATTCCAAAAATCTAACTTGATAACATGACAGAAATTAAAAAATAGTGCTTAGACCAATTTATAATATTTATCAAGAAAAATTATTCTAAATAAGCTTAGTATTTAAAATGACAGTTTAAAAATTTAAAGACTTTATACTTTGTTGATGAATAAATTTGTATGTGTTGATGAGCAAAGGTAACATTTAATCAGTTAAGCACTGAAGTATTTTATATATGGTTATCTCTCTAAAACCACAAGAGAAACTACTAGTATTACAAATTCTAGCATATTTCATAATTATAAGCACACTACACCTATCCATATATTGTGTATATATGTATATATATGTATACATTCTTTTTATACAAATGAGTGCTACTCCTGAGCAAGGATAATATTGGAATACAAAAGTAGCTTCCACAAACAGATTATTTTAACATTATATTTTTAAAACAATAAAAATATATCCATACACCAGTTTAACTATCAGACAAATTTAAATTAGTATAAATATCAGAAGATCCAAATTATTTCTACTCAACCATCCTATTTGACATAGTTTTACATATTTCAATGTTCTTCTACTGAACTCTTTATGTACTTGTTTATTTACTTTTTGGTAATACTGAGGGTGAGCATCAAGGCAGTCTGTGATTGAACTACTTATTTTTCATTGTGAGACAAGATCTCACTAGGTTGCTGAGGCTGCCATGAACCTGTAGTCCTCCTGCCTCAGCCTCTTAAGTGTGATTACAAGCATGAGGTAACTCACCAGGCTACTTTTAACCTTATAATAAGTAATCATCTCACTTCTTGCTGTAACAAGTCAGCACTTTTCATATACTATGTAAAATATAAATGTGCTTATGTGCCAGATCTGCTAGTGCATAGCTAATTTTATTTTTTACTTTTTAGTCATGTACCACATGCCATATTAAAACATAAATACATTTAAACATATTTTAGAGATTCAATTTTAACAATAGTAATTAAACTAGTGAAAAATTACAGAGCAACTTTTCATTTGTCTCTCTAAATCGTGAGTCAGCCAGGAGTAGTGATGTACACCTGTTATCTCACCTTCCAGGAGGCTTAAGGATGAGGATCTCAGCAGGTTTGAAGCCAGCATGGGCTACACCATGAGTTCAAAGCCACCCTGAACTGTATAATGAGACCCTGACACAAGAGAGTCATTGCTTTTAGGTAGATTTATGCACGATAATGATGACATATTTTCACCATAAAATACAATGTGATAATTAAGGGAGAACAAATTATCTGAAAAGAATGTCCATGAATTTACACATTAAACAACTTTTAATGCAATTTCATTGTATTTTTGTTATTTGTTTTGCATGAGAAAATACTAGGGTATTCCCTGTGAATCTGTGAGTGTGTGGTTTTGGAACTGCTCTTGTGAAAGCACTTCCATTAAATTTTTATATTAATTTCATACAGACTTTTAAATTGCCAAAACTCCTATTAATATTCTCCTCATTTATAGGACTCTCATTAATATTGGGGAAAAATAAGAAGATAACTATCCATATATTTTAAGTTTTTCCCTGTTCTGCTAGGACATTAGACCAATAACATCAAAAAATCTGTTACAGCAATTTAAAGTGTAAATGCTATCCATTTAATTAATAAGAGATAAGTGTTTATCAGAAATGACTGCAGTTATAGAGTCAGTCTTGTAAAGAATAATAAAAGGACTTATCAGCTCAGCTCAGTTCCGAATAAAATAAGTGAAAGTCAAAGTGCTCAGTGGATTAAAAGATGTGTGAATGAGTTTTTATTTTAGTAATTGAAAACAGTCTTGTAATGAATGATGTTTCTTAATTAGTTGTCAAACATAAGAAATGAAGGTGACTACAAGGTGCGTTATCATTATGTTCCTGGCCGGATGACAACCCTGCTATGAGGCCTGCATACCACAGCCAGCAATTGATTCTTTGTGTCCAAACTTAATTTTATAGATATGAATTCTATTAGCATCCATAAACATGATTCTTTTATCAATTTGTTTCAAAGCAACGTATGTTTTTGTACTACATCATGTATTTGTGAGGCTATATTTAAACAATAAATAATATATCAGGAACCTAAACCCTAAATACATTCCCTCTTTTCTTTTCCAGTTTTCTATGCTTCCTCGAGTGCAACATTGTATTTGTATGCATTTTCATCACATAAAACCACTACTAATAGCACAATAAGTATAATGAGCCTTGTTTGTGCAATCTCATTTATATTAATGATCACTGCCTAAGAAAGAGGAGAGGAAAATATTTATTATTGGAAAATTTAGCAGCTCATTAGTGGATCTGTCTTTCCATCTAATGAGAGGCAAAGAGGAATGAAGTCATTGGATAACAAGAAGAACATGGCAAAAATGCAAGAGATTTCACCTGAGTCTTTGTTATTCAGTCAGTATTTACTGAATGCAAACACTGTGTTAGGCCATTCACAGTCCAGTAAATACAAAGGTTAGCATCAACAACAGAAATGAACACAATTAAAACAGAGTCAATTTCTACCTTCTGGGTACTAACATCTAGTGAGGCCGCAAGCCATGGGGAGCTTGTAAATTAAGAGACTCTAATATGCTTCCTGGTACAACTGGGTAGAGCACATTTCAAAGTACTACCATAAAGGGGCTGTGAGCACATCTGCCTGGCACTTGGCAGGAGGGCCACAGAAGTAGCAGGGTAAAATAGAAAGAAGGAGAGTGATGTAGATGGCCCCACAGGCCTGGGGAATAAAACGTGGGATAGTTAATTTTCTACAAAGAACTAAAAGGGAAGAACACAAAAATTTCATTGATAAATGTCATGAAGAAAATACCTCTTCTTGAAAATTGCTAAACAATTTTTTTTTCAGTTAAAACATGGGTATAATTCAGTGACTTAATGTAGTTGAATAAATGATACAAATGAGATCAGCTTTCCATACTGAACCGGTAAGCAACAGCAAAATTTGTTACTGAGATACAAAAAGTACAGTTTTATAACCAGTACATTTCATAGAATTTAAAGAACATGTGCACTTGTTATAAAGAAAGGTAAAAAAATGGTTTGTGTAACTGCACTGAGGCAAGTATCAGGATAGAAAGAGTTTCTGTGAAGTGCAGGATAAAGTGAATTTTATCTTCTAGGATTGGAGTAGAATAATTTCATGCATTTACATTTAAAAGTTCTCGAGTATAATAAAAAGGATGGGCTTTTGTATGGAAATAAAAATATTTAAAACCTTCAAGAGTTTCATATATCTTTTAAAGTATTCCACAAGATCTCTTAACAGATGAAACAAAATTATAGATCTCGATCCGTGGAAATAGAGAACAATTAAATACTTTGTAGCACTCATGAAGCAAAATGACAAATGGCGATTAACACACTATTGATGGAAAATAAAGGTGAATGGACCAAACTAAAATAAATTACAGAGGATTGTTCAGCATTCCATAAAGAATGGCTAATCACAACAGGAGAAATACAAAGAGAAGTCTAGAAGAATAGTTAAGCTATTGTTTGGCTAAAACAAAGCGTGAATGTTGAGAGAAGCAAAAAAGACACTGTATCTTGTTTATAAAATCAGTTGAGCACAAATCGTAATGTTCAGTACTTGTTTATATCAAGGTAGAACTACCTGGCAAGCAGTTAAATAGACCAGTCTGAATTACAGACTTGTGTGTGTTTTTTTAAAGTATGTTATTCAAGTAATTTATCAAAGCCAGAGGAGAATAAAGTTCAGGCCCTAAACAGTCGGGGAAAGAGAAAACTGTTGAGAATCCAAGCACTTTCAGGTCATAAATTTGGTGTTTCTGTTTCATCACATTCAAGATTATTTGGTTAGGTTTAGCTCTCCCAGTTAGAGAAACAAATTAGAAGAATTCACAGAAGAAACTGTACTGACTAAAAACAATGCTTTTCAAATATCTCAAATAAATAATACCATTGTAATAATACCACATTTAGTTACTCAGCAAATCACTTTTACATGCCAGTATTTCATTTGAATTCAGTTTCTCTAAGACTGGCATTGTGTTAATGCTCCTTTCTATGTCTGCCCCCTATACGGATCTGTTCAAAGGTATGAACATGGAGTAAGTCTGCCTTACGTGCTAGTTAAGTGGTACCATTTTTATACTAGAACTTAATAAATGAGACTTTAAAAAATTTACACTTAAGCTATTTGATTTCTACATCTGTCTTGGTTTTACAAGAAAACGTATAGGGTAGTGAAGCCAAATTATGAGAATAACCACAAACAGTAGAATATGGTAAATGCAATACATCCAAGTACACAATGCAGAGGACAAATTTTGAAAATTAAATGCACATAAGCAGAAGTGGATATTCAAGCTCAATTGAGAAGGTGGGACAAGAGCTTGCCTTGGGGATGATCTTTCACACCCAAGATAACGTCTTCATATGACATGATATTCATCACCAGTGACGGGAAAGGAATACTGACATTCTAGAATCATTACTGGGATTTTGCAATCAGATGTATGCAGATAGTGTGTTATTATTTCAGGTATAGAGCTAACTTTCCTCCCTCCCAAAATAAATTTTAAAATGTTATTTTGAAAAGAAAGAGATGCCCAAAACACCCAGTCATCTTTATTGGGTGAAACTTTGGTCACAAAGTCCAAGTGGAATCTCATTGTACCCCTACAACTTGAACAGGGAGAATATTTAGGTTGATTTATCTGATAAAACCTGGCATGGTGGTAGCAAAGGGTCAACTGCAGGGCTTGACCTGCATATGTGCTGTCAATTAGCTGAGTGTTCATGGGTAATTATTTTCACTCCTTTATGCAGCTATTTACAGCACTCAGAAATAAAGTTCAGATAATCATATTATAGCATTTATAAATTTCTGTGAGAATTGAATTTTATACTTGAGAATATACTTAGAAAATAAATCATAATTTAGACTTGGGATGAATCAAATTTTTTCCTGTTATCATACTGGTGCTTTCCATTCTGAGAAGCTTCATTTTTTTCATGGGAAAATATTAACCCTTCATCTAAGGTAAACTGATTTTTTTTCACGGTTTTTACATTGTGTATGCCTCAAAAAGCATTCCAGTGTTTAGAAATATTAAGGATGGACCACGTAATTTTATACAATTTCTTTAATGGGCCCTTGAAAGCTTTTGTAAGCTAAGGAGAACTCATGCCAAGATCAATTCCCAGAGAATAATGTCACAGAACTAAAGCAATGCCATAATAACATAGATACTGTCTGAGAGAAAGTGAAGAAATTCTAAGATGTTCGTACTACCTGTATTGAAACAGAAAAATATAATTCGGTTAGGAATGAGGAAATTTTCAGTGATAGTGGGGCAGCGAACGTTTTTTCCTTAACAGTTCAGGAGTATTTAAAAAGCTAAGATAGTTAGACTATTCCTATTTTTTAGACAATAAACATGTTTCAACAAAGTTAATTTCAGGAATGACTTTAATACATATGTTGTTTGGGATGTAATTAAATCAGAAATGTTCTTAGATAGGAATGTGCATTCAATCAGAAATGACTAATGCTTTATTTCATTTAACGGAAAATAGTATTCCGTCTCACAGCTTATTATATTTTTCGGATCTGAGACATTGATGAAATGAGACCTAACCCTTAGAGAGCTGTCCTTTCACTGTACTTCCCTCAGGTTTGTTTGTTTAGCCATTCATTAGACTGCAGGAATTCTACACACTCTCAGGTTATAGGACGTCAGGCAAAACATGATCAGAAACTAAATTATTTATTGAAGAGTGATAGATTATAGATTAGGTTATATTCAAAATACCATGAATTCCTCAAAATAGTTATGCATGTGTTTTAGTCATGTATTTTAATAATCACTGTTACATTTTATTTATAGGGTAATTATATTTTGGAAATGCTATAGTTTTGCTCTATGAAAACTTTTTGTTGACTTTAAGTTTCTTTAACCCATGTTTACAGCAAAATGAACCAGAATTAGAGAAAGAAATATAAATTATTCAACATTTCCTGTAGCTGTTTCACTGAATATAGAATTTAAAGAGCATTATAAAATATTATAATAATTTTTTTATTTAACTAAAACTACTTCAGTCTTCTTTGTATATTTGATACTGTTATTGTTTAAATTTTACAATTATATCTAACCACTGCAGTTAGAATATTTAAAAATTAATAATTTACTGTTGAATAAACTCTTTGCAATTATAGATACAATTAATTTGCACAATATAGTTAGGAGAGAGTTAGGAGCATGTTCTCTACTTTCCAGACAATTGATCCACTGACAACAAAGTCTGCATAGTCAGGAAATATGAAAATGGACTACAGTCCCAGAGGTCAAGCTTCACAACCATCATATATTTCATATCATTAGGAAAAATCTCAGTTAAAGAAATAAACTTTTAAGTGATTTTCACAAACTGAAAATGAAATGAAGAGACAAATAATTGTTTTCTACATGGCTACTTTTATTTTTCTGTGAGAAATATAATAGTAACTGAAAGTTTACATGAGAGGAAGTTGTTTGAGAAACACATGGATGGAAAAGGTGAAATGTTATTCACAAGAAAATGGAAATATGAGCTTACTTAAGTATTGACTTTGGGAAATACAAGCAATTAAATAAAACTGAATGTCACTTAAGGATTTAAGAGGGTAATATCTTGTAATTACTGAAAAATTAGTGAGTCAGTTATAAAGAGGAAAACAAAGAGATACATCCAGTAAGTGCTCATCCAAAAGACACTTGGTCTGAAAGATTGGTTTTTATAACAAAGTATTCAGTTTATCTTTTTTAAAAAAAATAGTGCTTAAATTTTTTGCTTCAGGGTCACTATTTGTGTCTGCAATACTTAATTTAGCTGTGTTAATTTCATGAGTTTCTATTCCATAGTCTCTTATCTGCATCAACTAGAATATTCATTAGTTTATAGTCAGGTCAGACTTCATTGAATATGTCATGAGATAAGGAAGATGTTAGATGTATCAAACACTAAAATGTATTAAATGTAGCTACATAGTTTGGTAAATCAGTTTGCACATAAAAATTTTTTATTAATTTTCACAGTTCTGAAAATCTGCTGCAATCTTTGAAATAGCAGAAACTTTAATTTGAAAGGATAGTTTGCCTTTTGACTCTGGTTTTTCTCGTGTGCAAACCTTTCCTGAATGTCACTTGAATTAACAGTTCAGTTTCCAGTGTAGTACTCTGTCTTTGGTATTTATTCTATTTAATAGTAGGATTTCCTTATTTATATTATGGGAGTAGCTTCAAAATAACTTAGATTTTAGCCACCTTTTCAAGATTTTGGCGTTTTTAACTTACCAAGAGCTGAAACTAAAACAAAAACAATCCCTTCACAGTTAAATGAGCAATCAGTAAAGGAATATGACGCCATAACTTACTTCTTAAATTTGAGGGATCTTTCCAATCCCAAAAGATAGACTCTTAGATCTGAGAGAGAAATAACCAGTTTTCTTTTCATGCACTGTGTTGTCTATGTCTATGCTATATTACAGGAACATTTATGCCAACCTAGAATATACACATTTCCTTTCAATATTTGGTATGTCATAAAAGATCTTTGCTGGTCGTCATATTTCATGATCATCTGTTCCTTTATATAAAAGTATGATGAAATTTTGCATCCCTTCTGTTCTTAAAATTCTAGGTCTTTCTCAAGCATTTTCTCTTATAGATGGTAATATTTAAAGGATCTATGTCAACAAATGTATCCTTCTGATTATGTCCTTAAGATTCAGTCCTAAAATGACTTATAGTGACTTAAGAAACTTGATATGTTCAGCTCCTTGGAGAATAGTGCATTTGAGCTCTAAATCTTTCTTTAGTCGAAGTTTTATTTTCGTTTTCATCCCTGGAGCTAAGGCTCAGCTCTGCAGTGCATGTGTCTCCTTCAGCGACTGCTCCCTCTTCCATTCTGCCAGTGGCGCTCTAGAGAGGAACAGGAGGAGGAGTGAAGGAAGAAAAAGGCCATTTTCCTGATTCCTGATTCCCAGTAGCTTGGCCAGTCCTACTGGATCTACCAGGTTGTTACACTTTGTTTCTACTTTTGTTTTTGTTGGTTGACTGTTCCAGAAGCTGATCATCGTACACCTATGGACATCAGCGCAGCAGTGCAGCACGGCTCCTTAGACGGCTGTATCACCCCTTTGTGAAGAACCTCTTGCAAGCTTCTGTGATACGACCGCGCTCTGGACATGCTCCTCCCTGGAGATTTATTTTGCCATCATTGCGTTGGGCTGAGTCCTTTTCCCTAAGTTTTATGTTGTTCCATCTCTAATTCCTCTGCCTGTTTCCCCAGCCTGCGGGCGGTTAGGCAGGCTGGAAAGTTTGCTTCTTCCTGCTATGATGTTCTCTAAGTTATTCAGTGTTTTTTTTTTTTTTTCTCCCTTGTCTTTACAGTTCCCTGAAACACCTTTGACAGATTTGCTATCTTGATTTGTCTGCTAAAATAACTCCAGGGGTAGTAGCATTTTTTCTGACAAGGTGTGGATTGACACTACCAAATTTTGTTATATAAGCAGGACATGAGGTGATATTTCCACCAAGCCCTCTTGAGCAGTACCACATTACTAAGCTGACAGATTGAAGAATTTTAATTTTATATACAAAAGATGTATCACAAAGTAGTAAAAGGTGCATAAAAAGACTTTTACCACTGGTGGAATGATCTTTCCACATACTTGATATTGTAGAGGGAACTTTAAAACTTACAGCCAGACACTATATTAAAAGCAGAAAAGGCAGACCAAGCCCACTTAGACTCAACTAGCCTTGAGATTCCAACACCAGCTGCACCTTGTATGAAAAGTGTAACTCAGCCAGACAGTTCACCGTGCTGTGCTATCTTGCTTCAAGGACAGACTGACTCAGTTAAAGACAGTGATTGATTCTTCCTGCTCTCCCAAGCCCCTAGCCTTAAGAAACCCCTAACTAAACTTGCTCAAAACAAATCTGCCTAACAACATATGACCCATCCTATGTAACCAATTATAAAATAATCTGCTATCAGCCTTTTGCATTTCCTGCTTAAAACACATATATATATAAGTGTTTGTTTAACACCAAGACAGAACTGGTGATTTGGAATTCAGTTTTTCCCAGCACCCTAGCATAATAAATAGTTGCCTTTCAACTTCTCAGTGTCTGCCTGTCTTCCATCAGATTTGGTCCAGGTTTTCCCACAACAATATTTAAATATTTATTGTGTCTTCCAATACTTTCTTATGCATTTCTCCAGTAGAGATTTGAACAGTGTGCACACATTTTTTCTGTTTTCATGCATACATGCAAGCACACAAACACATATGTATTTTTTTCTGGAATTTGTCCTAGCTGCTCGACAAATCCCTTTTCAAGGATATATTAAGGTATTGCTTCTTTGAAGACTTTCTCATCACTTCTGAACAATTTTTTGGCATATTGTATGTAACTTAAATTGTTCTGCAGTATTTTAATATTTTTTTATCATGCATTATTCTATTGGAGCTACATGCTGGGTCCTTTAGATATGTGAGTGCTATTTTTATCCATGTGGCTACTTCTGGAGGTTAATATATACCCACGAAGCCTCAATTCTTATAACACAGTATTGTATTTCTCCCTCTTTCATTAAATATTTGTGAATAAGCAATGGCTAGGGCTGGAGCAGACGTAGAAGGAAGCTTTTCTCTACTGTCCAAGAAAAAGACTTTCAATTATGAGCTATTTTTACAATTCCAGTTGAACATTGCTAGTTTTGAAGTTTTTTTTAAAAAAATTCCATAATTCTTATTTTAGTGGAAAGTCACTTAACCTCTCTAATTCTCATTTTATTTAAAAGCATTCTTATAATTATCATCTAACAAAGTACATATTAAGTAAAGTTGGGGTTTAGTAGTGAATTGGGCATATATTATATCAGGATAAAGAAAAATTATTCAAATTAATTTTAATTTTCAAAACTTGAAATTCTCTGTGCCTCATAAGGTAAAAGCATCACCTCTTCCTGTGAATTGTATCTGTGTATCAATTAGTTTTCTCTCTGACTGGAGCACAGTGCAGCACATTCACAGTTTCATGGAGGAGACATTGAATTTGGCTCACCGTCTCAGACACTTCAGTCCATGGTTGGTGGCCCCATGGCAGGAACATCATTGCAGAAGGGCATGGTGTGGGAAAGCTGCTTATGCTCATCATGAACAAGAAACAGCACTGGAACCATGTCAGAAAACAAAGGCTATGGGATCAGACATAAACCCCAAGGCTATCCCTCTGTGACTGCCCCATGCACACCCAGGAATGTATTCCACCAATTCCCTAAATGGATTCCAAATGCAATAATACTGATATTCCATCCTCATCACCCATCTCACTCCTTGGCAACATACACATGTCCTTAAACCACATTTACTCTTTAAATAAAGACAGTAATATGTTCATAATTCTACCCAGTATATTGCAAATGTCATGCATACCACCATTGAAGTCTTCCGATGAAGTCTCAATAATTCCATGTTTCCAAAATCCCTGTCTGTGTCTGCTCTGGGGCTCAAGGTAAACCCTTAGTTATGAAAATCAGTGAAACTAAAAACAAATTATGTAATCCCTAGGTACCATGATGCAGTGTAAACATTCTCATTTGAAAGGGAAGATTGAGAAAATAGAAGACAATTGGACCAAAACCCCAGCAGGGCAAATTGTAAGTCCCATAACTTCTCAACTGACATCTCATGCAGACAGTGGTGAAATAGGAGTTTCTGAGGTTGGGCAGCCCAAACCTATTGCCATACTGACCGAATCCCGCATGGCCTTTCTCTTAGACTGCCTCTGCTCCTCTCTGGTGGCTTTCTTTTGCACATATCACTTGTTCCTGGTAACTCCAACTTCCTGTGGTTTCCATCACACCTTTGCCTTTATTCCTAGGGTTTCTTGCACTATCCTTTTGTGGATCTCTTTCCTGGCCTCCCAGTCCTTCATTTGAAATCTGTACATAAATTGCCCTAACCCCACAATTCTTGTATTCTGCATACCCACAAAAACATCACATCAAAAGTGTCAGTATATGCTGCAGTCGCAGCAGTAACCACACTTCACACAGAGGAAGATATCCAGAGAGGAAGGGATCAAGGACATGATGGAGTCCCCAAGATCCATTTTTGACGCCCATGCAAAATACACAGGTATGTGCTTTATATATCTCCCAGGCATCTGTTGATCTAATCAGCAGTGCCTCCTAGTAATAACACCCTTAATAATCTTGATTGCCCATAAAAATAAGAAGTTATTCATAGAGAATGTGTCCTAGAAAAAAAATCACAAAAGTACCCTGATCCTTAGTGCTATTGGATAGATTTGTCACCATTTACTTTACTACTAATTTCTTTATTACTGGGTTTTCTTTCTATAATTCTTGTATCTTTTTTTTATGTAATTTTCCTTCTAGATCAGATATGCTTCACATCATCCCTGTATGATCACCAAACCATTTTCTACCACTTTTACATTATGCTCAAGAGAAATTAAAGAAGAAAGTCACCTGTGCACTATACAAACAGCAGTGTATAGTTAACAATACACTATAAAACGTATGACTTATTTAAAAATCAAACAGTATGTTTGCAAACAAGTATTTCTGCTAAATAAATGATTGGGGCTACATGGAAACTGTATTTAATATTAACAGTTAAATTTTGATGTTGTGTTTTTACACATAATGTTTTTATATATCTTATTTGCTGTAAAATTTTAAATATCTTAACATCAAATAATAGCTATCAATATTAATATATCATCAAACATATTATAGCACAGTTATATTTATTCATATAACTAATCTTATATGTATTTTACTCAAATACATAAATAGGAATAAGGAGAGTTAGAATACATATATGTATGGTTATTCTGATGAGACAATAAATATTTAAATTTAATTTTGTAAGTTTTTGTGCATATTTAAATTTTTCCTGTGTGGACCTATACTATGTATTTAACAGTCTCTCATTCAGAAATTAAATGTGTAATGCATAATTTGTGATTTCATGTATTAAGCAAGAAATAAAGGAATAAGTGGACATGAAAAAAATATAATAGTACATTAGAATAAAAAAGTTATTGATTTCACATATTTGAAAAATGAGAGCTAAATCTTGCTTGGTCACTAAACTCACTATGTCACCAAAGATCTCAGTACTTTCTCTCTTTCCTTTTTGATTTCAACTGCAGTGTACAGTGGCACCTCTCAAGTTGGAATATGGCATTTATCATTCTAGCATTTGTACTTTCATTTTGGAACAAAAGGACACAAAATTCTAGTGGCAGATTAGAGAGTGTGATATTTTCCTGCTCTCAAAATCCTGTTTGACTTAGTTGAAATCATGTGCTCCATTACATAGTCTCAAGATCTTATTTGCTTCTCCAGAATGAAAGGGGAATCCTAATCATCTAGAACATGGATGATTATATATGCAAAACACAAATGTTCTACATAAAACAAATTATCCTTATAAATTACAATAGCCTTAGCCAAAAAACTGAGAAATAAATTCCAAAACCCTTAGCACATTAAATGCATGATTTTTTTTTTGTTTGTTTGTTTTCTTTTTTTTTTTTTTTTTTTCACAGCATAGCCCAGCTATGGTGATGCAGCCGACCAGGATAAATTTTCCAGTAGTTACCTAGGGACATAATTGCTTTCCTTTTACAGCTACATATCCCAGGACACATTGCTTCCAGGGTCACTCTTTGTAGGTACTTTTTCTACTTGTTTTCAGTTCCATTTCCTGTCCTTCTCTGCTCTGATTTGATAAACAAGCAAACAAACAAACAAAACA
>RJWM01004620.1:0-99427 GCA_004363535.1 Dasyprocta punctata | reverse complement strand
TATTACAAAGCTACTGTGATAAAATCAGCATGGTACTGGAATCAAAACAGACCTGAAGATCAATGGAATTGATTAGAAGATACAGACACAACTACAAACACACTTAGCCACCTCATCTTTGACAAAGGGGTCAAACATGTACATTGGAAGAAAGACAGCCTCTTTAACAAATGGTGCTCGAAAAATTGACTTTCTATATACCATAAACTAAAACTAGATCCATGCCTATCACCATGCACTAAAATAAAGTCAAAATGGATCAAAGATCTGAATATAAAAACAGAGACACTAAACTTACTAGAATACAGAGTAGGTAAAAATCTTGATGACATAGGAGTAGGCAGGGAGTTCATGAACAAAAATCAAATTGCACGGGAAACACTTCCCAGAATCAACAACTAGGATATCATGTTACTAAAAAGTTTTTTCATGTCAAAGGAAATCTCCAACATAGTAAAAAGAAAACCCACGAACTGGGAAAATATCTTAGCCAATTGTCCATCAGACAAACGTCTTCTATCTAAAACATATAAAGAATTCAAAGAAATCAGGCCCCTAAAATTCAAGGACCCAATCCAAAAATGGGCATCTGAGATGAATACACACTTCGCAGAGAAAGAAATACAAATGGCAAATAAATATATGAAAAAATGTTCAACATCAATGGTCATTCAGGAAATGCAAATTAAAACAACACTGAGATGCCGTCTCACTGGAGAAAGAATGGCCAAGATTAAAAAATCAACCAACAACAATTGCTGGAGGGGCTGTGGAGAAAAAGGAATTCTTCTCCACTCTTGGTGGGAGTGTAGACTGGTGCAACCACTGTGGAAATCAGTGTGGAGATTCCTCAAGAAACTAGGATTAGAGATTCCATTCAACCCAGCTATCCCTCTTCTGCGCATTTTTCCAGAAGAATTGAAACCATCATACCACAGTGATATCTGTGCACCCATGTTTATAGCAACCCAGTTTGTAATAGCCAGATCTTGGAAACAACCCAAGTGCCCATCAATCAAAGAATGGATAAAAAAGATGTGGTATTTTTATACAATGGAGTACTACTCAGCTATTAAGAAAGATTGCATTGAGACTTTTATAAGTAAATGGTCACGACTTCAGACCATACTCATAAGTGAAATAAATCAAACTCACATGTGTAAATACCGTATTGTCTCCCTAGTGTAAGAAACTGAAAAAATACTTATGATCCAAAATCTACAATAAATACTATGTAAGGGTAAAAAACAGCTCGAAGAGCAAAAGTAATTGGGACGGGAAAAGGGGGAAAGAGAAAAGGGAAAAGGAAAAGATATAAATCTATATATATGTATATGTAAGATAACTAAGATGAACACACTCCTGAATGTATTTGTCATTGAGAAAGAACAATTAATGCTCATATGATTAGGTCAATTTTCCACGTCTATATCTGTTAATGTAAGTAACCATTTTAAAGATAATGATATGCAATATTACAAGCATCGTCAAGTTTCTATCATCCTGTTTTGTAAACCTACAATGCTACTGTTGTGCATTTACTGTAGTCGTTTGTTTGTCTCTTTTGCTTGTCCTCTTTGTTATATATGTGTTTTTTTCTTCGCTTAAGTTAAAAAAAAAAAAGATTTAATTCTAAAATGTTCCAAAACAAAAATTGAATCCATTTTGCATTGATGTTTCTGAGACATTTTGAGAAACAGCTGACCTAGATTTCTGTGTTGAAATAGGTTTAATATATCCTAGAAGTATTTTTAAATCATTAAATAAAAATTGTCACTCATCAACTGGAAATAGCATATGTAAGTTTCTATATTTAAAAACACAAAGGATAATCCCAGGGGTGACAAATCAGCAAGAAGGATCTGAAGACGTAATGTCAATGACTGTCTCTTAAATATCTTTTGCGTGCTAAAAATGAGTGGAAACAGATGTGATCAAAAAGTGCTGGCCCTCAAGGAGATAATACTATGAAAGGCAAGATCAATATTAAGCAATCAATTACAATAAAATGAGTATTCTGACAATGAAAGTAGATCATTTAATGAGAACTGAAGTCTATGTTTATATTGCATTTTGCATGCAGAAAGAAAACGCAACATTTTAAATGAGCATTTGTAATGGGTATGGCTGCCTGCCTACATTAGGAACAAGCAAGAAGTATCTTGCTTAGTGCAGAGAGCTACACGTGGAAGGATCTAAATGTGTGCTTTGTCTAGAACTTTGTGAAAACTACTGAAGTATTAATTATCATGACTGAATTTACTTTTTTTATATGAATTTACTTTTTTTATATTTTGCTTTCTAAAGCAAACATTATCCAATTGTGAGTTACATACAACCTTCTAGGCCCTCTTCTCAGAAGAAATGGAAGGATGTCTTTGCAGTTAGACCTAGAAGAATGATTTCATTCTAGCCTTGCTTTCATTTGTGTTCTTTTGGAAAAACTTTTCAGGATGACTCTGTATTCCACTAGAGCAGTTATGGTGAACCTTTTAGAGCTTTCAAAATGAAAAGTTTGCCATCACTGCAATAAGAGCCTTTTCTTTTTAGTTTTTTTTAAGCATTTGTAGAAAGTCCTTAGATTTTATGAATAAATTCAAATTTTACTTTATCACATATGCCTGGAATGAGCTCTGTAAAATGGAGACACAATTAAATTTATTAAGCAGAAGTAGTGCCCTTTTTAGTCTAAGAATTATTTCCCATTTATAGTCTAAATTAGAATTAAATTCCCTGACACGTAGAAGTATATATACTAGATATTTTCTAGATATCTAAGACCATTAAATATTTTCTCTACTTCTGGCAACAATCATTCAAAACTACTTCATACACAGCTATTTAAATACAATATTGTGTAAGACAGCTTTTCTTTAAAGAGGTTCACAGATACTCTTACAGATAAAAACATTCTATAAGAAACTGAAAAAATAAATCCCCACAGAATAAAATTTGTTTAATCCAATGTTTCCTAAACTACAGGTCACATATATTCTTGGGTATCTATAAACATGTTTTAAAAAGGATTTGTGCATTTTCAAATCTGCGAAACATTTATATTTTATACTTGCTTCAAAAGTGGAAAACCTTGAGAGGAATTCTTTCTGTCTTCAGCCTTTTTCTGTTCTGTTCATGTATTTTTGAAAACAGAATAAAAGCCATAGTTCTCCGTCCCAGAAAAATGTAAAATTCACAGATTTTTGCTGGATTCTCAAGCCCTGAGGGACAAATACCCCAGGTTAAGAGTCACAGAATTCATACTAATCTAATACAAAAGATTTTGTACTTATTCTGGGCCTTGTGATAGAATATTTGTCTTCTTAACAAGATGAAGTATCTCTGAGAAATGTGATTCCATAATTTCTGCCAGGTATCCTCTGACAGTGTTTCCTTATGTGGAGGAAGAGGGAGATCATAGGAAAAAAGAATGTGGAAAGTTATATACCATGGCCCATACTGGATTGAACCACATGAAATTGTGATCTTACATGCAATTTCATATTGTTCAAAGTAAAAGCACTTGATTGCATTGATAGTTAATGCCTTCCGCTATTTTCTTCTTCCTTTACTTTTCTATCCATTATCTTGCTGAACAGAATTCATTTTGAACTCATATTGTCACCAATAAATATATCAGCAATTATACTGAGTCAAAAGCTAAGTGTTAAGGAAAATTAATCACTTGCTTTGAATAAAGCAAACTGTAAGACACCAACCCTAATTGAGTCTGACAGTGCCAAATCATGTCTGAGGTAAACACTGCATTATATACAATCAAACAGATATTTGCAAGAGTTGTGGAAGGGCAGAGAATAAATGTGTTCCAGCACTCCTAGATGTCATGGGAGCACACAATAAAGGGCTTAAAGAGGATGAGTAACAGGTTTTGCGCACTGTACTGGTTATTGGTACTGAGAACATTGAATCATCTCTACCCTCTGAACACTACAGAGCACAATCATCCATCACATTTTAATACTCTATGCTAATAGATTTTATGTCTCTGTATTTGTCCTATTTGGGTCATATCTCTTGTTAAATACAATGTCTGGCCCATCTAACCCCAATGTAAATGAAAAGCTTTCACCACATGAACAAGGTCAGTTTGTTCAATTTGAGGGATACAGTAATGTGACTAACTATAATTGAATACTGCGATGTAAAGTTCATTCCCATTTCCTCAATCCTATTTATATGTGGGAATAAAAAGTACTGAACAACTCTGCCTAACAATTAGGATTTTGTACTAGTCTTCCAATATACACATGAATAAATGCATACAAATTATACATGCTATGTATATAATTTCTTTTGAATACACAGAAAATGCTTAATATTTTTCTTCATTGCCTGTTTTCATTAAATGTTTTACCATTTGTATCTTGTTTTCAGGACACTAAATAACTGTATATGTCTAATCCATTAATAATAAAAATTTAGGCATTTAGTGCACAAAGATAATATGTAATCTTTACTGACAGTTGCTTTACAACAGTACTTTGATAGCATTAAGAAGGTATTTCTCAGTGTAAGTTTCAATAACAGTGTAATAAACGCTTCTTTGGTTTTCTAGAATTTCATAAAATTCATGTTCATAGGACATATCATTTATATCATAATTTATATCCACACACACTTAGGTTAAGTTACAGAATGACAAAGATTAGACTTTTGGTATATTGGCAAAACTGCAGAAAAGGACACAAATGTATGGGTTTTTTTCTTTTTGACCCTGAAAGCACTAAATTATAAAGTGTAACTGCAACATTACCTTATGATCAATTCTCATGAATACAAATCCTCTATTTTAAAAATATTTTCCATCTGTCCCACTACTGAAAGTATCTAGTTTTTATATTTATACTTCATAGCTTATCACCCATCATAAGCATGCAATGTCAGAACAAATATTTTATAAACACAAATATTTTATGAACCTATGACTTAATTTATTATACATGTTAATCTAGCACTTTAACTTTTTCTAATGAATCTAATATTTAGCAAAATACTGTACTTACTTTCCCAATTACAAAGCACATGACTGTATTTTAAAAATTGCCCTGAGTATGTGAACATAGTATCTTAACAATTTTTTTTTTTTTTCCTTTTAAGGCTACCCTAAGACTTAAGCTAAACAGATTGGGAAAGAGTGAAAAGTAAACAAATAAGGAATTATTTCTCCTCTTTTGCTTGTATTCCCTGACTTGAATGATTCAGAGGTAGGATTGCCTTTTCTACAACAGAAATAATTAATAATAGAAAGTTGTGTAAAAAAACTAGAAAATGTTAAATTCAGTTAAACATACTGTCTTAAAATTTATAAAGTTAAACTCAAATGCCAGCCATTACTATCAAAAAGAGATGCACATAAATGATACATTCATTATGTCTGGGATTTTGTCTCCTCAAAACAGTATGCTATTTTATAAAACCTTGTTTTTGAAACATGCAAGATTTTTAATACCTAGAGATCTTAAATACTACCTATTTATATTTATTAACTAGCTTAAAATTACAATAAACTGGAACTTGGATTTTTCTTCTTATCCACCAAATGACCTGAATTTTTAAAAATGTACTTGGTGTTCACCAGCTCTAACCAAGCCAATAAAAAAAAAGAAGTTAGGACATAAAGAAGTGGGGGCGAGAAGTGACAAATCAGAACGTGGGTGGGAAAGTGGAGAATGAGTAAGCATTCTATAGTCCTCATTGTCCCAAAACAAATGGAGATTTCTGTATACAGACATCCTGCCATTGCTTATTATTTACATTTCCTTATGTCCTATTTGTATTGACAATTTAGTCTGCTGCCAATCATTTCACTACATAAAAGGCAAGGATATTATTTTGGTATTTAACTATATGACTTAATTACATGAAATGTCACTTTTACAAAATCTCCCTCTATGCTTTGAATGTATGTTGCCTCCAAAATGATGATTTAATTTTCATTGTAGTGGTACTAAAATACAAGACTTTTAAGGTGATAGACTATTAGGACTCCATCTTTAAAAGTGGAATGGATTAATTATAAAAGGTTCCCTCTTGCTTTTGCCATACGACGGTGCAGCAAGAAGGCTCTCAACAGATGCCAGCACCTTCACACTGGAACTTCCCAGTCTCCAGAATCCAGAGCCAGTGCTTTTGCTCATTAAAAATTACAGTTTGTGGTATTCTGCTCTAATGACACAGAAGGGAGTAAGGCATATCCTCCAGTAAATTCTTAAAGCGTATTCTATTCCAGGTCACCACTGGACAGTGTCCACCCAGTCTTTTCAGTATGCATTTCTAATCTAATCAGTAGACAAGTTATCTGTTAGGGTTTAGATCTAGACTACCTGCAGAAAGCCTCATGTGTTCACAAGTGCAGTTTAGGAAAGTGAATGGATTATACAAGTGATGTACTGATCTGCTATTCAGAGGGACACCTGGTCAGAAGAGGCAGGTCACTGGGGGTTTGACCTGGGAGAATCTCTCTCCCTTCTGCTTCCTGGTTCATATGACGTGAGCAGCTTTCCTCTGTGGCAGGCCCTTCGATGATGCCATTTCTGCATTTGAGCTATCCAGTGATGGACTAAAACATCTGAAACTGTAAGCCAAAATATCTTTCCTCCTTTAATTTGAGAGTTGTTTGGTCTTGTGTCCCAGCAAGGAGGAAAGTGACTAATTACTATAGACCTATCTTACTGTAAAAGAAAGGAGCTTTATTTTATTTTAAAGAGAATAAAGCCAAACCAAACAGAATAAAGTCAATCAAAACAAAACAATGAAAGCTATACAGGACTTCAAAACAAGATAATAAGTCAACAATGGCTATCACATCTTGTTATTTTCAAAATAGCTGCCCATACCATCAGACATAATAAACTCAAACAAAACAAAACAAAACAAAACAAAACAAAACAAAACAAAACAGAATAAAACCAAACTAAACCAAACAATGAAAACAATACAGGACTTCATAACAAGATAATAGGAAATTAACAATGGCTACCATAATGCCTCTTGTTATCTTCAAAATAGCTGTCCAGACCATCAGACATAGGCATATAAAATTAACCAAACATTACAAGAACCAAGTTGCCTTTTTACTTCAGTTATCCTTTCACCAATTTCAGGTGTGTGATCTCCAATTTCTGTCTGTGCCTCTTGAACTTGTTCTGTGTCAGCTGGAGGTCTGCGATTGTATTCAGCTCATTCGTCTTGATATTTTCCTGTGTTCCTCTGAATCAGCCCATTGCTGCATCCTGGGTGTCTCCTGCATTGGCAGTCCCTCAGTGTAGTGGATTGGATGAGGCACCTGGGTTCTTCTGATTTGGGGTTTCCTGGAGTGATGGAGGCGCAGGGCAGTGGCTCACAATGCTCCCCCAATGGTGGTGGGGCCTCGGGGTGTGGCTTTTTCTCTGGACCCCTGCTAGGCTTGCTAGATCTCTCCAGGCTGCTGGGGCCTCAGGACATGGCTTCTTCTCCAGCAGCACTGGACTTGCCACTTGGGGTGTGTCTTCTTCCTATTAACTCAATTTGTTCACAGGTCTGGTTCAGCTCTGAAGTTTCATTGCTGATTTTTTCTCTAGTTGATCTGTCTGTCTGTGACAATGAGGTATTGAGATCTCTCATTACAACTTATTGCTCATTTGATTTTCCGTATTTACTAGTAACTGTCATATGTAATTCGGTGTTCCTGTATTAGGTGCATATATATTTATGATTATTATGGCATTTGTGCTGTCTCCAGCTCATTGACCCCAGTCACTCCTGTGTTCTCCTTGTCTTGTACCTGTTGGATTGATTTCTCACAATCTCTTCTATTTTTGAGGTACCATTCTTTTGATGATCACTAGGTGCAGTTGTTTTCAAAAGTTGAAATTTTATCCTTTCCTTCAATGTCACATATACTTTTTTTTTTTATTCAGCACTGGGGATTGAACTCACAACCTCACACCTGCCAGACAGGCGCTTAAGCCACTGAGCCGAACTCCCAGCCCTAGTTTTTTTGAGGCAGGTCACACTATGTAGCTCAGGCCAGCCTTGGCTTGTGTTGTAGCTCAAGCGGGCCTCAAACTCACAATGCTCCTCCTACCTCAGTCTCCTGAGTGCTAGGATTAAAGGCGTGTGCCACCACGCCCGGCTCAATGTCACATATACTTTCAATGGGGGTTTTAATCTCCTGAATCTCTGGATCTGTTTCATGGATTTCATTTCTCTCCTACACTGGACATTTTTGGTTTTCATCTTTTTCTAAGCTCATCTATAATTTTGTGTCATCTCTGATATCTTCGATTTTAAGAATCATTTCTTTTTGTACCTGAGAGTTCATTTTCTTTATAGTCTTTTCCACTTGTTCTTTCATTTTTTGTTATTTCAGAAAGTTCTAGTGTTATACTCCCAACTTCATCCATCTTGGTGGGTTTCAGGCCTGTCCTGGGGGGCTGGGGCCATACCCTGCCTATGCATCTTGCCATTTTCCACCTTTTTTTTCCTTTATTCTCTATGTTGCTGCCCATCAACCTCTCATGATATATAGCTCCACCAGTAGCAGAGGCCTCTCTCAAGGAGGAAAAGAGATATCCATTCCTCAGGGATGTCCTCCAGATGTATTGGGTTCTTTATAGCTATCCCAAGAAACTACCTTATTCTGGTGTTTACAGTTCTGTGATACAGTCCATGTTACATCCCAGAGACGTGCTGGGTCTGGAGCTGATCTTGCCTCTGGATTTGGGGGTGGGACTGGTCTTGTGTCTATGTTGTTCTCCACAGCTCAACTGCTGTCTCCTTGCTGCTGCTTCAGGTGCTTCCACATTACCGGCCTCACTCATTACTCTGCCCTCCAAAGGTGTGCACACATTTGTACACTGGGTTCTTGTCCCGGGTCTTGGGGTTTCCATGGGTCTTACACTCTTCCAGCTGGCCTGCCCTCCAGGAAGCAATGGAGGAGGTCCAGATCACGAACTGTCTTCCAGTCAGCCCCACCATCCGGGAGGTAATGGAAGGGTGCGGAGCTCCAACTCACCTTCTTCTAGCCAGCTTACCTCTGGGATGTAGTGGAGGGGTGCAGAGCGTGAACTCACTGTCTTCCAGCTGGCCCTGCTGTCCAAGGAGTAATGGAGGAGGCCCGCATTGCAAACTGCCTTCCAGTTAGCCCCGCCATCTGGGATGGAGTTATCCATCTTAAAAACACAAATATATTACCATAGGAAGCAGTTTGAATTCTACCAGTAGAAACGAAAAGCCACCTATTTTTATGTAACCACGTGACATTTCTTAGCATAATAAAAAGGTCAATATCAAAGTTCTCTATTCAAAGCAAGACAAGGCACATAGAAAATTTTAAGTAGTATTTACCTTTGAATCATTTAAGAGTTCAGGCATATGTGACCACATCATTTTAAAAGCATTGTAAGATTAAAGTGGTAATGATATCATTTTTTTTTCAGTTGATGTTTCAGTCTATGTTCATGGCTATAACAAAATGCATACACTACATGAACAATAGAAATTTATTTCTCACAGTTCTCAAGGTTGGGAAATCCAACATGGAGATGCCAGCTTGTCTGGTATCTGAAGAGGGCTGCTCTCTGCTTCCATGATGATACCTTATTGCTGCACAAGGGGAGGAACACTGACACCTTAGAAACTAGTTTCCTCCAGTCCTTTAATAAGACACTAATCCACTGATGAAAGGCAAGTGCCATGCTATGATCACATTCCCAAAAGCCTAACTCAACACCACCACCATGGGGTTTAAGTTTAAGCACATGAATTTTGAATGGGATACATTAAAACAATGACAGTTGGGTTCCTTGAACTCCAAAGGACAATGCGGTTGACAAAATACACCTCCAAGGCAAAAGTACATCAAGTGAAATGCTAAAGATATTCTGTAGCTATGGTAATATGGTTGCCCTAAATCTGCACACCAACAGTATGTCCTGCAGTTGGCCACCTGGGTTAGCTATTAACTATTAAATTCAAATTTGAAAATAAATGCTTAAGAATATTAATTTCTAATGAAGTTTCACAAGGTATTTCCAGGAACTTCAAAGTTTTCAAAGCCCTGAACTACGCACAGAAAGGAAGAAAATCAGGTCTAAGTGTTAAAGGTTAACTGAAAGCAGGTACTGAATGGTATAATTCAATTTTCTATTTCTTTAGACATTAAATATCCATGGTCAGATGACCAGCACTTGAGTTACAGAAATTAAAAAGAGTTTTAGGAGTTTTCCAGTGTTTTCAGATATGTCACTAAATTTTATCAATAGAAAAACAAAAATAAAAAACAAATTACTAGTTACCATAAACTGTGAAAGTAACTCCTAAAGAAAAGCAGCAAAAACATCCCAAGAAAGAATAGTGAAGAACATGTACACATGGTAAAGTCAAGGATTTCCAAGGCAGAGCTTCACAACTTGTGTACTAAGGATCCTACAGTCCTCAATCCCCTGGGAGGCAAAATGGGACATCAATACAATCAGAGTACACCAGCTTGTGATTAACATCTCCAGATTCATTCAAAGTGCCAAACATTATTTTCTAAGTGTGTCAAGGAATGAAAAATTAGGAAGCACCAATTTAATGGAATATGCTAATCTAAGAAACAAGAAAGCTAGAGTCAACTCCTTATCATCTCAATGCATAAGTGACCTTGAATTAAATCACTGAGCCTCCTAGGAACCCTTAGCTAGGCTCCTCATTTATTAAACAACAAATCGTTCAGATGACTTTGAAGGCCTTTTCTAGATCTAAAATTCTGCAATTTCCCTTGTATTTACACTTGATGACATAAAATTAGTCACTATTTAACAAAAACCTCAAATTCATTCAGTCATTCAGTAAATATTTATTAAGCATCTAGTCTGTGTCAAGCATGTAAAAATATGCGAAACAAATATAGAAGACAATGATCCCTAAATACATCTTAGCACGAAAGTGGTTAAATAGCAAAGCTTTCAGAATAGTGCCAAAATAAATCTGCATAGATAATGGAAACTTACAAAAGCATAATTAATATTAACTTTAGAGATTCTGCCAATATACAAGGTTTTTCTCTTCGTACTTTTTACTTGCTTTTTTAAAAAAAGGGTTAGGGTCAATTACTGCTAAATTACACTATAATCAAAATAAATTCTAAAAGTATAAGATTATAAAAATAGCTTATTTTAAAGACTCTTACTAGGGCTTTGACATCTCATTTTCATATTTTACCAGAAAAGGCAATTTGTGTTAATATATTTTAATCTGTGATGGAACTTGCTCCATATCCATTACTATACATACTGTTTTATGAGTGGGAGTACAGGAAAGTATGATTCAAAGTTTTAATTAAATATTGTGTTACATAATTGAATTTACTTCCAAGAATTTTGAGCTAAAATTTTCCTATGAATACAACTTCACAAAAGTTACAAATATATATCAACTTACAACTGAATCACTTAGTATTTTACAGTGTTTGTAAAAATCTAGCTCCATAATTACTTTTCCTTTAAAAACAAAATCCAAAAAAACCTTAACACATACACTTTGAAAAGTTCATACTTCTCGGGAAATGCTGCATCCCCCTAATAGTAAGGACCAAAATGAGCAGTACTACTATCTCCAGGAGACGGTGGGGGAGGCAGTGGTGGAGGAGGGGGAGGGGGAGGTGGGGGCAGGGAGTACGGCAAGTTAAGCATTGGATGAGGTGTCATGCTGGCTGCGGCCCAACCCATGTTGACAGATGGGGGCGGGGGCGGCGGTGGTGGTGGTGGGAGGGAAAAGTTATGCATGTCGAACATTGGAGGAGGAAACGGATACTGTGGCATCATAGGACTGTCTTGTCGCTGTGGTGGAAATCCTGAAGTCTCCTGAGATAACATATGTTCTGAGTTATAAAACTGCTGAGGTGGAGGCCTGCTGTGGCCAGGTCGAGGGTATCTGCCTCTTGAAAATCCTCGTGTGAATTCTCTGCTGTGATACCCTTTTGAATGCTCCGAAGGAGAGCTGTAAGCATTCCAATTCTGATGTACTTCAGCAAAATCTTCACCTTTAAGGGGAAAAAATACATCAAAGCAAAATTAAAATTAACTGTACTATACCAAAAAGCAATGTTAGAAGTTTTAGTAATACCTTTTCTTTAATTACCAATATAAGGCAGTCTAAAATAACATGAGAAGGCAAGCTGAAAAGGCAAAGAGCAGCAAAGAGCCTAGCAAGACAGAAAACATTTTAGAAAATAACTTCAGTCAAATACCGTAGAAAAACTACAGCACCATCGCTACTTGCCCTCTCAAAGGCTGAGGGCCTGGACTTCTACCGGCAGCAGCCTGGATGAGGCACCCAGCACTCCTGACACCAGGATCCTGGGCAGGGTGAGCCAGGCACCAGCAACAGCAGTGAGGAGCACATGCAAACCTAAGCTTGTATGTTTATCAGCAGCTAAATAGTTCCTCCCCTCGTGCACTAGGGTGGTGTCAGTAAAGACTTAAGACCTTCATCACTGTTCTGTAGTAAAGAGGCCATGCTCTGCTAGTGGCAGGGCAGTGGTCAACAACTCCTGCCTGATCCAGTAGGGAGTCACGACTTCTACCCTTGTGCAGCAGTAATGGGGCACCTCTTATCCTGCAGTATTAGAAGGGGAAAATGGACTTCAGCCTACCCTCTCCCTCTCCCTGTGAAAATACAGTATTTGAAAAACAAACCAACCTAACCTAAGCAGATTTACATAAAATCGAAGGTCTTATGATACACAATATATCCACATTTCAACAAAAACTGACTCAACATAAATAGTAAGATTGCAAACTCAACGAAAAAAGGAAAATCAACCAAGGCAACATAAAGGTGTTAGAATTAACTAAGAGAGATAAGGTAGTCATACAAATGCTTCAGTAAGAAATTATGAACATTCTAAAAAATGAAAATTACAAAGTCTAAGATAAAAATACAGAATATTAACAAATAGGAATTTTAGGACTGAACAATATAATAATCACAATTTAAAAAGTCAGTTAAATAATGCCAAAGAACAATGCTGGAGGACTGACAGTACTTGATTTTAAGTTTTACCACAAATGTATGGTGTACTGGGTGATACTATGTACTCTCAAGTCCTCATATACTTTCGATGGGCTGAGTCTGTTGCTTATGTTCTGTTTGTTGTCTAGAGCTGGGATTGATGATGTGAGTGCTGCACCCGCCCAGGGGTAGAGCCAACATACAGTGTAAAGGAGGCGGGTCTTCCTCTCTCTTGCTTCCACCTCCTCTCTCTGGCCAGCGCTGCTTGCTGTTGCAGAGGCCATGAACGGCAGCCCCGCCACGCCATGCTGCCTTGGAGCTAACTAGGTATGGACTGAAACTCCCGAGAAACTGTAAGAAATAAACCTTTCCTTCCCTAATTTTGGGCGTCAGGTATTCTGTCTCAGCAACGAGTAAAAAGTAACTAAGACATATGGTAATAATACTGAAATATGGGTGAAAGAAAAAAACAAAACAAAACAAAAAACAGGTCAAAGGGAAAAGACAGAGAGCCCAAAATCAGACCCATAGAAATATAATCAGTAGATCTCTGACAGAGGAGGAAAGGTAATTTAATGAGGCAAAGGCAGTTTCTCAACAATTGCTGCTGAAACAACTGGAGCTCCATAAAAGAATCTAGACTCAAGCCTTACCCCCTTTATAAGAACTCAAAATGTACTACAGCCTAAATATAAAATGCAAAATTATAAAACTCCTCAAGATGATATAGGGAAAAAGGTAGATGACCCTGTATTCATGGTAACTTTTAAAATAGAACAACAAAGACATATTAAAACGGTAATTGATATATTGAATTTCATTAAAATTAAAAGTTTTGTTCAATGAAAGATACTGTCTAGACAATGAAAATGAAAGCCACTGTCTGGGAGAAAATATTCACAAAGACATAAAAACTACTGTAAAAATACACAAAGACCCCTTAAAACAAAACAATAAGAAACAAATCTGATTAAAGATGGGTCAAAGAATTTGGGTACTCATCAAAAATGATACACTGATGGTGAACAAGGACGTGAAAATATGTTCTGTGTCATGTCATCAGGGAAATGTAAGTTAAAATAATGAGATACCACTATTCACCTATATAGACCTATTGAAATTACTATAAAAATCCTAGAAAAACTTTTAGTGACACAGAGAAGATGATTCTGAAATTTATATGTGGAAGGCAAATGAACTAGAATAGGTGACATAATTTTGAAAAAAATGGGAATACGGTACCAGTTGTCCTTCTCCCCAATTTCAAGACTTGCTAAGTAACTACAATAATCAACACTGTTATACTGACACATACATCAATGAAAAAAAAAATGCAGAACACAGAAATAGGTCAATACAAATACAGCAAAACTGACTTTTGAAGCTGGGCATGGTGGTGCATGCCTTTAATACCAGCACTGAGGGAGGCTGAAGTAGGTGGAGCATTGTGAGTTCGAGGACGGCTTGGGCCATAACGTGAGCAAGGCCGACCTGAACTACATGGTGCAACCCTGCCTCGAAAAAAACAGGGCTGGGAGTTTGGTTCTGGTGCTTAAGCACTGGCTTGGCAGGCGCGAGGTTGTGAGTTCAATCCCCAGTACCGACAAAACATAACAAAACAAAACAAAACACAAAACTGGCTTTTGACAAAGGTTGTAGAGCAATTCATTTTAGGAATCGTATCTTTTTGCACAAATGGTGCAGAAATAATTAGACATTTACATGCGAAAGAATGACCACTGATCAAAACCTCCCATCCTATTCAAAATTTAACTTAAAATGGATCATATAAAACAAAGCTTACAGAACTTTAGTGGAAAAAGATAAAGCAGAACATCTTTAGGGTATGCAGAAAGTTATTAGATTTCATAAAAGGAAAGCTGATAAACTGGGCTTCCTTAAAACTTTTTTTTCTGCAAGAAACCTTCTTAAGAGAATAAAAAGAAATGCTACATGTAGAAGAAGTTATATATAAATCATGTGTCTTACAGAGGATCAATTTCTAAAATATACTTTTAATATAAGTAGAGTAAAAGAAATACAATTAGAAAATGCACAAATGACATGAACAAACAAACGTCACTAGAGAAGACACACAGGTACAGAGCAGATGAACACAAGAAGAGATGCTCAATATTGCTAGCCATTAGGAAAACGCAAATTAAACCCATAATTAGATACCACTACACACAAAAAAATTAATGACAACATCTAAAGCTGGTGAGAATGATACAGTTGATGAGAATGTAAAATAGTATGACCACAGTAAAAAAAAAAAACAGTACAGGAGTTGAAAAATTAAGATGCATTGAGACTCTCATATAACACAGTAACTGTGCCCTTGCCTTTTTGTTCCAGGGAAATGACAGCTAGTTTTCACACATAAAAAACTCTACATTAATACTTATAGCAGATTTATACTAAAATTGCAGAAAATGTAAACAACTCAGATGTCCTGAAGGATTAACAATCTGAGTTACATTTCCACCATGAAATAGTACTCTGTTATGAAATAGTATTCTGTACTGCTACATGTAACAACCTGGATGGATCTCCAGAAAAGTATGGTCAGTGGTGAAAGCAAATTCTCACTTGTAACATATTGCATGACTCCATTTACGTAACATTCTTTTTTTAAAATAAAGGTAACTTTTTTTATTGGTATATGTATGCAATACACAAAATTTACATTTATTCTAGGGGAATGGTACATACATGTAACATACATTAATAATTTTTCATCCTCTTTCTTTTTTTTTTTTGCGGCACCGGGGATTGAACTCACAACCTCGTGCCTGCCAGGGCAGGTGCTTAGGCACTGAGCCAAACTCCCAGCCCATCATCCTCTTTCTTGAAATGACGAAGTATAATAGGGAAATGGAGAACAGACAGGTGGTTGCCCCAGCTTGAGAGAGCACAGGAGAAAATGAGCAGAGGCAACAAGAATGTAGCTTTTCCATGACGGAAACTTTACTCATCTTGAATGTATCAATCAATGCCAGTATTCCTGATTGTGATACTGTATTTTCAAGTTTGGCAAGATATTGCAGCTGGAGCAAATAGGATAAAGGGCATAGAGGATGTCTTCTATTGTTCCTTATAACTATATGTGAATTTACAATTACTTCTCAAAAAGTTTAATTTTAAACATTAGAAAAATTAAGAAAAGTATGATAAAAAGAAATATAGATTAAAACAAAACCTAAACAACAACAACAACAACAGTAACATGATTTGGGGTATTAAGCAGTACATACCATTAAATTTGAAATGTAGAAGCAGATAGCTTTCTTAAGAAAAAAAGTGCTGATGAGCACAAATGAACTGAACAAGGCTTTCCTTCGTTTGCTACTCCTGGAAGACATTTTTATAGCCTTAGTCTCATAAAACTACCACTGCCTGTTCTTTGCTATTCTCCCCTCCCAAATCCCATGCTGTGTTAACACCTCCAATGCGAACTGGATGTGAGAGATAAACAGAAGCACCCCAGATGTTCCCTTCAGTTTTGTTACTGATAGTTACACAGAAATGAAGATAAAGGCTAACTATATATTGCATTCACTCACCTGGCTCATTAAATTCAGATTTTAGTTTCTTCCGACCTTGAATCTGAGATTTTTTCCTCTGTTTGGCTTCTTTCTCTTTTTCATCATCACTGAAATCTAATGCCTTGCAGATAAAAGTATACGATTTTTATTACATGGATTTGCAATTCAATAGTACACTCTGAGGTGAGAATAAATCTGTTATTTACCAACTGACATGAAAACAGGTTGCCTGTTACACTACTTACCTGCTAATAAGTGAATTAATTATATGAGGTGTGATTAACAAACACAGAGCACATTAAATTAAAAAAAAACTTATGAGTAAAAGGCACACTACCGCTAACCCCCTCTATGTATTCCCCCTTGCTCTGAACACACTATCCCACTGTTGCGACTCTGAACCCTCTTTTTTAATTATCAAAAATACGATGAATGCTGCTGGAACATGCCATCTAACATGGCTCATAAAAAAACTTACAGTGTGTCCTCATCTACTTCATTGACCCAACCTGTCACCAAATGATTACAGTTCTTCCTCAAAGTTAAAATGATCAGAGAAGGCAAATGTTCTCAATCTATTCAGGAAAGAAGCCAGGATGGCACAAATGAAGACTCTTACAAAAGAGGACTTCCAGAACTGCTTTGGAAAGTGGCAATGTTCAAAGTAAAGGGGAATATTTTGAAGGGATTAATGGCAAAGTGTCTTTGGATTCAATACAATTTTTCTAATTAAAAAATTCACACCTCAAAAATGTTAAAATAGTGGAGGTTTTTTGATAAATGCCTACTGAATCTTCATTAACACAAGCCATTAATCAAAATGAGCAGTCAAGGATTGGTTTTATCTCTTAATTCATATAAAGTTTCAAATCAGTAGCAAAATGCCAGTATTTAACAATCTCTAGATACAGGTATTCCTGGTCTGACCTCCAAATTTACCATTAACACCAGCTAAAGGAAGCAGTCAAGTCTAAGCATATTTCATACACCACTGGATTCAATATAAAATAAAAAACCCTGTTCCATGACTCATTCACTCAAAAACACACACACACCCATTATATGCCAGCCCTGTTCTAAACTCATTACAAGATTAATTCTTCACAGCTATACAGTACTAATTCCTTTTATAATTTAATTTCAAACACATACTAAAGCCTATAAATAAAGGGAAAGTAACAGTATAAAAAATTATAGGGATGCTATTTAGCCTGGACTAAGGAAAAGGGTTTTCATAAGCAGATATATGAACCAAGTTTTATGAGGACCCCACATTACACTCGAAATATAAGTCCGTTGTAACTAAGAATTGGGCTTCACTGTTATAGCCTACCAGAAAACAAAGATTCACAAGCTATATATGACTGGCATGACTTCTTCTATTTCAGGTATTTTATTTTTTCATTAACACTGGAAAAGAGATACATTTCATATAAAGGTACTGTGTAGGTAATGTGCACATTTTAAAATAAATATAAAAGTCTGTGTATGGAATTTTCAGCATGGTCTTAATGAAACATACTCTAGATCAAATCTTCCATCAGCTAGAAGTCCACATACCTCAGAATCTATAATCAAATTTTTAAACGTCAACTAATTTTAGTGTTTTCAATCAAGTGCCTGAATTTTTACTATTAATGCATTAAGACTTTTAAACTCAGGTAAAATGTGGTATCTGCTGGACACCAGAAAATACAGAGATTAGATAGAAGACATTTTCTTTGAACTAGTCAGTCAAATGGAAAAATAGATAAACCAATGATATAATGAACAAGTACTACGGCTTAGTGCTACCGGAGCACGGGACTTGAGAAAGGAAAAAAAAAAAAGAAAGGGTATATGTCTTGGTATAGATAACCCTAGCTAAATTAAATATCTAATGAGGAATCAGCCATGGAAATAAGGGAGGGGAAAATCTCTAGTGAACGGGAACATGTGCAGATGCAGGTGCATGAAGGAACATGGTATGTACAAAAAGTGAAAATAGGTTTGTAAGACAAATTGAAGGTTTTTATGTAGCAAAATCAGAGAAAATGAAAGTAAATAAAGATTACTGCCATGACCAGCACAGTCTGCAGGGCCCTGAGAGGGGGTAATGGGAGATTAAGACAAGACAAGACACGTAATAAAAGAAAAGCTGGGACTGAGTGGGATGCAATCCTCTGATGGAGATGTAGTGATGCCATCTGGCCCCAACATCTTTACTTATATAAAGTAAAAAGGGGGAAGTATGGGATGGGGTCTAAAGTAAAAGGTCTTCCTGTTTTGCTGAGAACATGGAAACTGAAGCATTTTCAGAGATATCTGTGCAGCAGTTAACAGGGAGGAACACCAAGGCCAGACACTTGCTGATATGCAAATAAACTAGAGATCAACTTGTTTACATGGTCTGCCAATGGCAGCCCATGTCTTGGACTGGCTTTGCTCTAGTCCCAACGACCTGTTCACATGGCTTGCCTCTGGTGCTCCATGTTCTAGGAGCTGACCTTGCCCCAGTCCTGAAATGTGTGGTTGAACTCTAGCTCAGCTGCTCCCTACAGATCATTAAACCATTTTAAATAACTGTACCATCTCAAGAACAAATTAAAAAGTTCTAATTGAGAATGGTTAGACTCCAGTAAATTTTATGCATGTCCAGCACTTTCACAGCTCATAATGTCTACAATCTTCTTTTAAATGTAAACTTCCTACTTTCAATGCACATAATTTTCTGTTTTTTTATTTTTAGGTTAAACCTAACAAATTCTAATCTATGATTAATATCAGGTTTCAATTCTGGACTACACAATTAACTACTACAAAATTAAAACGTATTTCATGATTCATTCTATAATCTGAAAAATACATTGAATGAAGCATGAGGATTTAATTCTGTACCTAATCTAATCCAATTCCATAAGCAACTAACAGTACCATAATTAATAACTTTAATGCTTAGGTCTGAAATGACAGGGACATATGAAGAGCATTTTGACATCACAAGAGATACATTTTAAGATCTATATGAATGTTCAAATACTTTTAAAACTTAAAATTCAGTAATAAACTACTCTAAACATAACAGAATGCTAAATGAATGTAAAGAGCAGTAACAGGAATCACACGTACATATCACATTAAGTGGAAAACACTTTCATTTCAATGTACAATAGATACTTAAACTAGGATCACTTACTGGTTAAGTGACAGACCTGCATAAAACAGACCTGTAAGGGTGGAATAAACCTGATTTATGCTTCAGCAAAATTAAAAATTAATACAGACTATGATCTTTGGCATTGCTGAGAACACCTAAAATAATCAAAGTTATATCTGCAAATACTAAAACACTAGTATTAGGGCTGGGAGTTGGGCTCAATGGCTTAAGCGCCTGTCTGGCAGGCATGAGGTTATGAGTTCAATCCCCAGTGCCACAAAAAAAAAAAAAAAAAAAAAAAAAAAAAAAAAAAAAAAAAAGTGTAATATAAAAAAAAAGTGTAATACTGAAACAATTTTTTTCAGAACTGAGAACTGAATGAGAATCTGCTTACAAATTTCCATAATTAACCAATTACTACATAATTCACTCATTCATACATTATTTCCAAATTAACTTCATATCTCTAGAAAGACAAGATTATCAATCCACCTTGGAAGATAAAACTGCCATCTTGCTAACACAGATACAAAAAGAAAACCAAGTGGTCTTTTTAAAAGAAGATAATTATATTGTAAAATATGGGGAGGTAGCTAGCTTCTAATGATTTCCTAGCTCCAAAAGAAGGGCAACTTACTAAAAGCATCTTCATAAATGTCATTTTCCATGATTAATTTGTTAAATGATGATTATCTACTTTTGTTAACAAAGTGGATTATTAACAAAATAGATTAAAATAGAAAATTACAAGGCAGGTGATATGCTGATAATTATTAAAATGCCCTGCTTGATAAAATACTGAGTATAAACATTTATACCTACCTCTGGTGGTGGTTCCTGATCATTCTTCCATGATGCATCTGATCCCCTATCCCTATAAACAAACAAGTCAAAAAAGGGTTTGTTTATTTATTTACCTATTTATGTTTTGAGACAGGGTCTTGCTACATAGTGCAGGCTGGCCTCAAACTCATAGGGATTCTCTTACCTGAGCCTTCCTGAGTGTTGGGGATTACAGGCATGCATCATCACACCTGGCCTCTTGAGAAGGGTTTATTGGTAAGACTTTGTTAAGTGCTTAGAACAGTATGAAAAATACTGAAGTACAAAACAGAAGTTCAAACTTAAATTTTGCAATATATATGAACAAAAAAATAACAGCATATATGCTACCTCTAGCACAAGGATGGCCGATTTATGTGTCCTTTACCTTATTTTAAGCAATGTGGTAAGTTCACGGACACATGTAAGTATTAGGATTAGGGATGTGAACCCAAGGCTGCAGTATGAAGACAGAAGTGCTTCTGCACTTCTCCTAAATTTTACTTCCTGATACCTGAAGATTACATAAAATTTAGTTCAACAAATAAATGTTTGTTCAACATCAACTACATATGAGATTCTGGAGTTTAAAAACATCCTAGACAATTTAATGCACTAAAGATCAAGTAAAATTCCATAAAGCACTTTTAACAAAACAGTATGTACAGTATATGCGAAGCTGAGATTAAAAGAGCCTTAACTGGCTGGTGAGCTCAAAGAGCTGAACTGCTCCACCTCAAAGACAAAGCATTATACAGTACAGAGACATTCCTCCCTTAACTACCGAAGCTCCCATGGCTAGGCTGTTAAATGATTTGGTCACTAAATGAGGAATTGTGTATATTCTAGGTACATTACAATATTCAAAACAAATAAATAATCAAAGGAAACTTCAACCTGATGACTTTGCTTTTATTTGCTAACTCTTACATGCAGTACTGTAACATATAATAGAACATAAAACTACAGTACCATAGTCAGAAAAAATTACAGTACTGATAAACAAAGTGTACCAAAAAAGACACTGAGGCTCTATAAACAAGACATACAGAACTGTATAAAAAAAAAAGAAAAAAGATAGAATGAAAGAAAAAACACAGGTTGTCAGTCCGAACTCTGTGCCTTGGTTTTAAGTTCCAACAGTTGTTAAACTGGTAGGTCATTAAATGGGGAATATTTGTGCTAAATTCTCATAATAGATGCTAAAATGCATGCTCAGGTGATGCTTCGGAAGGATGGCCTAACTTTCCAGTCCTTTGCTTTTTGTTTACTTCTTTCCGCATGAAGTTCAAATCCAGAAAAAAATGTTTTTATTATTTAAAATGTATTTAATAAATATTTTCAGAAAAACCTTTTTAAAACCTCTTTCAAGCTATTTTGTTAAACCTGAATATATGGTATATCCACAGCAACATCCTAAAATTCAAACCAGAATGAAATGTTATTTGAGGCATCATTCTAAAACATTTAAAAATCGTTATGACTTTCATGTTTATTTTTTTTTTTTATCAGCAGTTACTTAGAAAAACCTTACAGAGTTTAAATATTTTTGGTACAATATTCCTTTCAAAAATTATGTGGCTTTCAAACATGAATTTACTCAATTATCAAGACCCAAACTTTCATCCCTGTAATAATAAATTAAATTTAGAGACTGGAGATTTAGCTCAGCGGCACAAGCTCCTTATGCAGAGGTAATGAGTTAGATCCCTGGTACCAAAAAAAAAAAAAAAAAAAAAAAAATTAGGAGACTGGATTTAATATGGAAGTTGTAGCGATGCCAACTTTTGCAGGCTTTTCTTCCATGCCTCATTAGGTTGTATTTTAAGTGGTTCATTACATTATCCCAAAACACTCAAGTTATTTATATAGAAAAATCCATTCTACTTGAATTGATATACCAAGTTTAAATAAAAAATCATGTAATGATAACAACATCCACTGGTAAACGGAGCTCTACAGCTAATACTTGGCAATAAAACCAACACCTGAAAACGACATAGCAAGTGGAACACAAATATCCAGAAATATTACGAGTCATGTGTGAGATATCAGCATATTCACAGCCAAAAAGCAGCACTCAATTACTGGACAGATCAATTTATTTTGGATTACACACAACTTTATAGGGACACATTCCACTTGCTGCTACAGTTAAATTTACAATTTATATGCAACCTTATGTTTCATTGACTAATCTCATGAATGTAGTGTACAGAGAATTTTATTTAAAAATAGAAAAGAATCTTTCACTGGTAATGAAGTGGTTTGTTTACAAAACTTAAGTACATACAGAAAAAAACAATGAAGTAGAACTCAAAAAATGTATATGGTCCAAAAATGCTCCTAGTGGCTGATCATGTCACTTTGGGAAAATAATATAAATGTTTTCTACCTGTAAAATCTGATAACAATTTATAGCTTTCAGAGTTGTCAGCGGAAAGACAAATGAAGTCTCTGGAAGACAGATCATTTAACTAAAACAAAGTACCATCAGTGAAAATTACTCTTACAATAAAATGTCAGATAGGCCAAGATCTCATATGTCAATAAAGTACTTACTGTTTAAGTTTTTCTGTGAAAACATATTGAGTAAAATCTTTCATTGATGGAGCAAAATACATAGTCTCCTTTATTTTAATACCTTTACTTTCAATGTGGTCTGAAGAATTAAACCGCAACACATAAAATGGATGTGCAACAGGTCCAAATATCTCAAATATCTGTACAATAGGAGAAGCATAAAGACTTCTTTTAACACGTAAAACAGTGATTTGAAAGTTAGCAATATTTAAAAAGCACCACTGATAATTGCTAAAAGAAGACAATTTTGTCAACGTTAGAACAATAAATTACTTATTTTTAACCCCCACACTGGCAACACCTTTTGTGATACTAAGAATCAAACCTAGGATGTTTGCACTAAGCTATGCCCCAGTCCATTTTTATTTTTTATTTCGTATCACTGTGGTTAAATATTTTTGTTGACAGTAAAGAACAGAGGAAAAAGGATGTGCAACAGTTTACTATTGTGGAGATAAAACTAATGCCTCAATGAGATATGCTTACGATCTAAATAAAAGAGCTTCAATTTCATATTCTTATTAATGGTTGGTTGTATAGATACTCTTTAAACCTGCCCCTTCCCCAACTTGAGCAATTATTTCAAAGGGCTTAGACTTATAATCATGAATTTTTCAAATACTTGAATTTACTAAGCTCTCTTACATAATATAATATTCACCTCTATTTATGATTATGCCATATAGCTAAATTTTACATATTTATCTGGCTCCTTTCAAACACAAATGACAGAAGAGCTAATTGTTATTAGTCATAATTACAGGTCTGAAAATTTCTAATACAGCACATTGAGGAATACAAAAATGTCAGTTTAGCGGTTTCAATTAGCAAAGTGTTCAGTATTTTGAAATTAAAACTGTCAAAGCTATTAAAAGGCAACAGTCATGAAAAACACAAGCAAACATTAAGAAAAAAAATACCAGATTTTTCACATTCAGAAAATCAGGAAGTATGTTTTCTGTGCCACATTTCTGATACTACTTTTTTGAGGACAAGACATGTCTTGTTGCTTACAGGACAGTAGATTGGTTTCTTAAGAAAGGAGATGAATGGGTAGGAGGAGCTACTTACAGCATAATCACGTACTCATTTCCCACTCCTTTTCTCTCAACCCTTGCCAAGAGTAAGCCACTACTGTATCTCTTAACCCCTTAAAGAAAACAGCAGTAAATATTGAGTTTGTACGTTATAGAACTCTACCTGTTAATCAAAAGTTTTGAGACCTAGATGTGTAATAAAGGTACTAAGCTGAAGGAACTGAATGGAAAAAAAAAATATAGCACCATCCTTTAGACACTACAAGGCCTCTTTCCCTTCATGATCTTCTGTAAAAACTGCAACAGAAAATTACTTCTTCACTCCAGTGAATTTGGTGAGAACTGCTTTGCAGCAGAGTGACCCACTGCTTTGTTAAATTGGCCCATCAACCCACAAAACATATGGAGATGGTAAAAGTGGTAGGACTGATAAAAACTTCAGTCATATTACAAAGCCAGGTGTGATGGTGTACACCTGAAATCCCAGCACTGGGGAGGCTGAGACAGGAAGATTGCCATGAGTTTGAGGCCAGCCTGGGCTACAGAATGAGTTCAAGGCCAGCTTAAACTATATAGGCTGAGACTCAGTCTTAAAAAAAGAAAAATATCCTGCTCATGAATCGTGCTAGTGTGCAGCAGTAGGAAAAAGTGGAGAAAAGGAAAAGTTAGATGAGATGACTCAGTAACATAGCATAACATATTCGCTTTCTCTTGATTTAACATAAATTAATTATATCAGCTGGAACACAGGCTGTGTAAAGTATAGTGGGGAATGTAGACGTTAATAAAACTATCCTATTTGCCATAAAATGAACACTTGGTTAGTACTTATGTTCTTGATTTTAGGAGGTTTTATATCCTCTATTGCTCAGGATTGCCTACTTGCTTCGTAGTGTGTCTTTCTACACTAAAGATAAACGTATAGGGTTGTTCCACCAGTAAGATGTCAAAAGGTTCTACATGATGGTTCAATATTCCTAAGTCCTGAGCTTGTGCTTACAGTGACATTTCCCTCCTGTCACCAAAATCTTTTCCCACCTGAAAGAGTCCATGTCAGCTTCCACCTGAAGAAGCCAAGTCTAAAAAGTTTGAGAGCCAATACTAACAGGGGCTCACAAACCAAAAATGGTTAAGAACTACAGTAATACAGAGAATCTTTACGTGGCTCCAAATGCCTGACAGGAGAGAATTGTCTTACTCTGTAAGTAGAACTACTGCCTAGCAAAGTGCCTGGTAAACATTAGCAAAGACTTCTACATATGGATATAATGACTTACACATGAAAAATGAACAAGCAATATTTACCAATTTAGAGACAGCCACTAAGTATTGAAGGAGATCAAGAATGTGCTAAAAGTTGAGAACTCTAGATTGCTTATCTAATAAAATCAATCAACTCTGCTTACGACCAATAGAAAGTTAGAAACATGAACCAAAGATAAGAACAATTTGTAGTATTTGATTTTTTTAACAAACCTTTCCTGCTGCTTGTCGATCACTTTTAAAAATTACAGTCTCCTCATTAACTGGAGGTAGGTTACTCATAGATTCGACTATTACTGAAAAATTAAAGAAACAAATGTTATTTCAAGATTTAATCAGAGCATAATATAGAAATACAGTGAGAATTTAAGCTTAATCCTAACATAATTTAAAATAAAATTTGGTTAAGATAATATATTTCTTCAATAAAAAAACTATAGCACAGGGAAATTATGAATATTTTTAATACAAAAAGCTACAATTTCAAAAAGATTAGTAAACTATAAAGCTAAAAATTCAAATCACCCCTTAAAGTGTCATTACACTTGAGCAATATATATTTCTGAAGCAATGTTTACCAACAATAGTATCATCACATTTAATAACAAAATTCCCATTCCCTAAGTTAGTCTTGTTGCTCACTCTACAATTCTTTCCTATACAGTATGGATCATTTATGAGTAAATGAAGCAGTTAAATTAATGTTTAATAAAACATCTTCCTTTGTACAGAGAAGCAGCAGTGACAGACTTCACAGTAATTCTTATTGTATTTAATTTTCCTCCTTAAAAAGCAAAAAAGCATTTTCCCTCTGGGTTAGCACAATCTCCAATTCTTCAGTGCTGCAAGAGCTAATGTGTAACTGTAAAGACAGACAGACATCCATTTCACGGCAGAGAGAATGGCTGCCATCAAGAAATCAACTGATAACAAATGTTGGCAGGGTTGTGAGGAAAAAGGAAGGCTTCTCCACTGTTGGGGGGAGTGTAGACTGGTGCGACCACTGTGGAAATCAGTATGGAGATTCCTCAAAAAACTACGATTGGAAATCCCCTTCAACCCAACTCTTCCCCTTCTGGGTATTTCCCCAGAAAGATTGGAATTGCCATGTCACAGCAATATATGTGCACCCATGTTTATAACAGCAGTTTGTGATAGCTAAATCTCGGAAACAACCAAAATGCCCATCAAGCGCAGAATGGATGAAAAAGATGTGTTATACAATGGAATATTACTCAGCTATAAAATAGATGACCTTGAGGCTTTTATAGGTAAATGGAGGCAACTCGAGACTATACTCATAAGTGAAATAAATCAGACTCACATTTGTAAATATCATATTGTCTCTCCAGTATAAAAAATAAGTAACAACTAAAAAAAACTGAAAGAGTAATAAGATCCAAAATGTACAACAGATATTGTAATAAGGAAAAGGAAAGCAAGTGCTCAAAGTTAAAGAACAGCTGGCATAGGGGAAAGGAGAAATGGAAGAAAGGAAAAGATCATATGTATGCAGATATACACATATAAATGTATGTATGTATAAGTATGTAAGATAGATAACTATACTACTAATTCTCTGTTAGCTCATTAGAAATAGTTTGTGTTGTCATTGTTTGTCTGTTTTTCTATGCCTACATTTCATAACCTGAACTACTCCTAAGACAACAATATATAATATATTGACTAGTATTGATTTCTTACTGTTCTTTTTTTTGAAATCCTGTATTACTTCTACCTTTTTTTCTGTTTTGCTTTTTTAAAATAAAAAAACAAAAAAACAGACAGACACACACACACACAAATTCTTGAACATTCAGTAACAAGCAAGAATACTGTTACATTAAACAGTTAATGCCATGTCCACCCGGGGAATGAAATACATATATTAGCTCAACAATTAAAATTCATTCAAAGAATTTTTCTGTATTCCAATTAATTTCTACAGTTAATGCTTCTTAGTTCTAAACACATGTATAAGTAACAGATCACAGAGTAACATTTTTTGAATAAAATCTGCTTTTGGAATAAGGTTGATAAGATTCATAATGACAATACAGAGTAAAAATTCATTTGTAATCATGACTCCTTCCTAATTTCTCTCTTTAAAAGTCAAACTACAGAAAATGAAAGATTACCTAATCCAATACTCTCATCTTATAGAAAGATTCAAAAAAAGACTCAAGATGTCAGCACTAGCACACTGGAAACTCTAGAAAGTTAGCATCAGAGCCCTGTTCTCGAGGTTTAGTGCTCTCTGTATCACACTATGCATTTCTTTCTACAGACCCATCATCATCATTATGATGATGATTCTGAGAAGCAGCCAGTATCAGAAACTTAAGAGTCTGTACCATATATTGGTAAAAACTGCTGAAGGCTGTCAAACTCATACTCTGAAAGTATACACTAGGATGTGGTGGCAAACCTATGGCACATGTGCCACAGCAATGTGTTTGTATCATTGAGCACTCTAAAAGGTTTGCCATCACTGCCCTAGGACAAGATCATGAACTCTGTTGTATTTCATAACTTCTATCTTGATGCATAATAACTAATAACCCTCTTGTATTTTCCAAACTAAAGCAGAACAGACAAAAACATAGGATGGCATATAGAACTACAGAGTACACAACGCCAAATTCTCACTTTTCGTATTTAGATTCTTATTTGAAGTCAAAATATTATTTATGCCTAATGTACTAGCACTTATTTTTCTTTTTTTATAATTTGGCTAAAATGGTATCAGATATTTTATGCTTTCAAAACACAACAGTATAAAACAGTAGCACGTGCTGATTTTGACTTTTTCTCTTTATCACTCCTAGGTTAGAATTCTGTTAGCCTTTTACAATGTATTCATCATAATAGTATCTTTAAAAAGCATTACTGTAAGTATCATATAATTGATATTTATTTCCTTGAAGATCAGTATTATGACCTACAATTTATCTGCATACATCAAATCTAATGAATACTCACATGATACAACCAAGCCATAGTTCTCTGATTTGTCTATGCATATTATTAAATATCATGAATTAAAATACTAGGAAATGCAATAACCTGGAAATGATGCAGTTTTAATAATTAGCATTTTTGTAAGACATTTCACTTTAATTTAAATGTTAACTAAAAAGTCTAAATTACAAAATTATGGTATCAATTTTTTTAAAAAACATTGACATGGAAACTGTTAGAAAAAGTAAAAAGATAAAGTCCTATTTCAGCCAAGGACTCATATTACTGATCACAGAATAAATGACTTGAGTTCTTCTGTATTGTTAAGGTCTGTAAACTAAGAGGACTCATGAACAATTTAGCTCCTTTCCCCATTCAAAAATTCTATCACTCTGTCAGTTGTACTCTCAGCTGTATCTTGCTATGAGCTAATGGGACCCAAATTAATGTTAAGGTCTCTCATATAACTAACCCTAAGAATCTAAAATAACTAGTTGTCTCCATATCATGTCATTAATTAAATCATAAAACTTCCTAATTATGTGTTTATAAAAGAAAATCAAATATGGCAACAGAATGGTCCCTCCAACAATATTTACACTCTCATTTCTGACATGCAAATATGTTACCTTACATTTTAAAAGGAGACACTGCAGATGGCTAAGGTTAAAAACCCTGTGATGGAAGAAACTGCTTAATCTAAAGAGTTCTTAACATGGAAAATCTTTCAGTGCTTTCAGAAGGAGACACAATGAAGGAAGGGTCCAAGAGAAATGTTATATTATTCGTTTCAAAAATGAAGGAAAGCAGCCAGGAGCCAAGAAATGTGAGCAGGGTATAGACTACAGGAGGAGCAAGGAAACAGATTCTCCTTAAGAGCCTATAGAAATGAGCTCAGCTCTGCTGAAGACCTTGATTTTACCCACCAAGACTGAAAGACTCATATCAGACTCATAGTCCACTGATTGATAAGAGAAAAAATTTGTGCTACTGCAGGTCACTAAATCTGTGTTACTTGTTATAACAGCAATACAAAACTAATAAAGAAAGTTCTGAAGATGACAGTAAAAACAAACTCTTTACTTTTATATGTAAGTAACAATTGAAGTTTATTCCTTTAAGCTTAATCACTGCAAAATGAAGTGTTATTACATATTTCAAAGGTAATTACTAGTCATGAAGACCTTGATTTGATCATTAGTACATTCTTGGACAGAACAATTTTTGTTAATGAAATTATTTACATACCTAATTGCTCGATAATACTTGAAACCATCCCAAGAGGTTTTAATTCAATATCTTCAGGCAAAATAATAGTGAGTTCTTCAACAGAAGGTAGTTCCTATAACATAAAAAAAGCATTAATTTTTCTCTAGCTTCGATTTTAAAAATGAGAAATATTTTCCATTTGACGCGGTAAGGCATCTCTGAAGCTGTAACATTAAATGCTTAAAACACGTCTTTAACGGTATCCTTTTTAGTTGCTACAGTCTTCTGATAGCAATTCTTCCATGAAAATGACTTACTGGATCTAGAACATACACCCAACATCCAGTTAGATTAGAAACACAGACCTAAATACTATTCCAGATATTTTCTAATCACAGTTGACAAGAGAATGCTCCCCCTTTTTAGAGGAAACATTAAGGAATCCAGAGATATCCCTTTTGGAGAGAAATAATTCTACTGGTAACTGCAACTCCTCCACAGGAGAGTTCTCTCTCTGAACTATATTGTTAATCAGTTAATTAATTTTTGATTAAATACAACACACAAGCAGTAGTATTTTCTGAGGCCTCTTCAGGAAAAAGGCAATGGTACCCATCCAACACAGAATTTCTAGAAACACAGTGCAGTGTGTAAAAGCTGTGAAGGTGTGACCCAATACCTTCTCTCTCTAGGTTAAAAAAAAAAAATTCTTTACACCTACAGATTTCCCTTTTTTTGACTGAGTTAGAAACTGTATCTCAGTTGCTATATAGAAATTAAATACTGAAGCAGAGATAAAGAGAAATCTAAGAATAAAACTGTCCTTAGCTTTTAGATTAAATAAACAGCTTTCTGTCCTTGACCCAAGCCAAATGATATTAAAAAGTTTTTGCTGAAGAAGGCCAGAAGTGCAGACCCTGACAGCGGCATGGTACAAGTTAATTGGGGAGGATAAGCACCTTTCCACGTATCTAATACATTTCTTATGCAGATATAAACTTCACATTTCTAATCTGAAAATATTAAGTGTTCATATTTAGTGCTACCCTTCCTATGCTTATTATGTCCCACACATCATTCTACATCAAAACAAATACCTGCAAAATTTTATTTAACAATGTATTCTGCTGTACAGGAATACCATGATTTAACCTAGCAACCACCTGATATATTTTTCGGCACTTTTTGAATTTTTACCATTACACACAACAAGATATGTAAAGAATGTTTACTGTAACTCCTGTGATAAAGTCTTTAAGTGGACCTATTATACTAAAAATATAACTATTTCACACTTGAAAAATACTGTTTTTTTTCAAAATACTATCAATTCAAACTGCCACAAATGATGTATGAGATTGTCTCACACCCTGGCATTACTGAGAAATAAGCAAAATCTCTGCCAGTCTGACAAGTATAAAATATTGTCTTGTTTAAATCTGAACTTTCTCATTAAGAAAAACTGGACATCATTTCACATTTCCTGGCCAATTACATATTTTTAGAAAGTGTGTGCATGTTTCTTGTGCTTTTATTTCAGAAAGCTTATCTTATAAATTCATAAGTCAGCTCTGGATTTTGAAGGAAATTTGTCCTTCATCAAACATGCAGCAAATGTCTCCTACAAACCCATCATTTTTTGTTTCTTAGTATTTAAGTTGATTTAATGAAACTTTGTTCTAAGCAAATGCATCAATGCTTTATTTGGGTTTTGGAAAATTTCCACTGTCATATTTACATAAATTAGTTGTGAGATCATTTAAAACATTTTCTACTGTTTTCTTCACTTCTCTAGTTTCATTTCTAGTATTTGAATAATTGTGAATATCCATTCACAATTTTATTCTTGTATAAAGATGAAGCAGAGATTAGCTTTATCTTTATCTAAAATTAATTAATTAATAATCTCCATAGGTTGTAGACTAATCTGCCTGTCCCACTATTGTCTTGTAAACCAAACTTTAACATATACTAAATGTGCTTATATACTCATATTTTTGTTTTGTTTTGTTTTGTTTTACCAAAATCTCCATTCAGTTTAATTGACCTGTGTCACTGTCAGTATTAAACTAGCTCAACAACTGAGGCTTTCACAACATGTCTCAGAAATATTTGGGAAGAAAGAGGAGTTCCCCTACCAAATTCACTGCTACTTTTCCCATTAAAATTCTTACTGTTCTCATTCATTTTATTATTTTCTTAAAAATAAAAAATTAGATAAAACTTTAGAACCACTGTATCGTATTCATGTTGTTAGGATTGATCAAGATCACATTTTATTTGTCTTTGCATAGATCTTGCATAAGTATTTCCAGCTATCTTACACATTCAGCTGATTTCAAGCTATTTCCCACATTACCTGCTATTATGAATGGATTGTAAGGTATTATTTAAACAAAAGAAAACACGCTGAATTTACTGCAAGTGGTTTGTATGTTCAGTATATAATCATATTTTCAAATAAGTCATCCTTTTCAGCAGCAGTACATCATATTTTTCACTTTTGAAATAATACTGACTGGTATTTTCAGAATTTCATGTATCAAGCAACTGTGTTGATAGTAGGCATGATGTCTAATTCTATTAGGAATGCTTCAAATTAAGCATAATAATGCATTTTGACTGGAATTTTTTAAATAGGGTTACAAAGCATAAACCTATTCCCATATGGTTTTTAAAATCAGAAATGACTAGAGAATTCTATCAAAATCTTTTTTATCATATTGAAATCATTGTATCAGGTAAATTTCTGTGGGTTGAAAAAGCGCAGCTTATAGAGTCCGATGCAGTCCCGATGTTCTGCTCTAAGGAGGACTTTCATGAAGAAAAAAAATAAGGTGTATGTACCCAAAATACATGCAGTGACACATGGATCGCTTTCAATGTCAGAAAGTGTTTGTCAGGCCACCTCAATACCTGTTGCTACCTGGTTTCTGATCTACGTATTAGAAGAATGAAAAGTTCTGGCCACAAATGGAGAAAATTTCTGATATTGTGTAGAAACAAATTTAGAGAAAAAACAGACATCACTATCTGTGATTACCATTATACAGTAACTCCAATTCTCATTCACTAGTCCTAGCATACACCACAGGAATTTAGTTTCAAAAGATCAGTGAAGGCATTAAATTGCCACTTGATAGTAAAAGACATACCTGTAAAAGTTAGGGACATAAAATCCCAATTCAGAACCTTCTGCAGAATACAAGAGGTACATAATGGACTAAATACTGTGTACAAAACAAGCAAGAAATAAATAGATGAAATCAGCTGTATTGGGTAATACTATGTACCCCCAAGTCCTCATACTTTTGATGGGGCTGTTATTGGTTTGTTATTGGTTTGTTATCAGGCAATGTGAGTGCTGTGCCCGCCCAGGGGTGGAGCCGACATACAGTGTCAGCGAAGGCGGGTCTTCCGCTTCCTGCTCTTTCTCTCTCTCGCCAGCGTGCCTTGCTGTTTTGCGGCCTTAATGAATTGTAGCCCCGCCACCCCATGCTGACTTGGAGCCAACTAATGGACTGAAACTCCTGAGAAACTGTAAGAATAAACCTTTCCTTCCCTAATTTTGGGTGTCAGGTATTTTGTCTTGGCAACGAGTGAAAAGTAACTAAAATATCAGCCTTGTACAATTCCAAGGTGGGAGCCTGTTAAGAGTTTACCCCTCACCTCCTAGAGGTCAGTTAGGTTGAGAAGCATGCATTTGCTTTGAAACTGGCAAGTAATTGGGGACTCAATCAAGGCAATATAGAGTATATGTTTCTTATTTAAATGAGTATACAAGGAGAGGAGAACAAAGAGGAAAAAAGATTCGAAACTCCACTGACAAGAATTCACCCAAGAAATGTGCTTTCTATGAAACAAAACTTTAAAGGTTCAGTAGGGGACAGACTTCTCAAAGATTTGAAAAACAGGTTTCTCACCCCACTTTGTCAGATGGAGCAATAAGATCTTGCCCTGATGTTTGGATGTGAAATGTTGCCATCTCTTCCCTAATTAATAAATCTAAAGTGTCACACCACTGTCAAGTCTACTGAATTCCTCATCAAATTATCTTCTTCATAAACTATTGTTGTTTAATAATATTGTATTTCCTTGCTTATCATCCATTTCCCAAAATGGACAGACAATAAATCTGATAATAACTAGCACATAGCCAGCCAAGTTCATTGCTATAGTACCCAAAAAGATAGGTAGCATCAAACTGGTGCTCATTATGTATTTGTGAAATGAATGAACCCACCTTATACAAGAGCTAACCAAAAATCTCAGAGTCAAAGTCTTTTAGAGAAGAAATCAGAAAATGAAAATATAATTCAATACAGAATAGTCAAGGCATGAGAAAGACCTGAGCCCAAGCTTCCCAAAAACAGAATTCAAAAGGTAGTCTTCAAAGAACCTTAAATCCTTAGTATTGATGCACAGATAGCCCTGGTTTACAGTAGCAAACACTATTACAATGATTATATTAATTCCTGGCTCCCTGATAACACAGTAGCCCCTTGTAACATACAGATACCAGTAAAGGAGGGGAGTGGGGGGAAAAGCCAGAACACACACTGAAGGACATCATATTTTTGACACTATACATGGAATTTAAAAATCAAAAGTAAAAGGCATACTAAGAAATCAAGAAATTTAAAAGTACAAATAATAATGAAGACTGAAAAAGAAATACCTTCATCATGTAACAAGCAAAAACCATGTGTACTGAAAATTAAAGACTATTTAATGCAGGTTAGGAAGATTAAGGTGAGCCTGGATTACCCTCTTACTACTGTGAAAAGAAGGATGAGCAATGGGAAGATAGCTTCATTTCAAACACCTCACATGGGACACAACATTTCATTATATAAATTTAAGCTTAACTGAAATGAAATAAAATAATTCAGTCTTCTTATATTAAAAAAAATGCTCCATTTCTTGGGTATTAAAGACAGTATGGATATAAAACATTCCCATTACTGCTCAATGTTTACTGCCCCCTAAAGATCGATGGGACAACACTGACACTGCCACACATCGAAAGAAACCCTCGTCAGAAAACATAATCCCATCCTCCATCCACTAACGGCATTGTAACTGCATGCACCAGATCACCATGGTTTTCTTTTCCTTCTTGCTTTTTTTTTTTTTTTGAGATACTGGGATTGAACCCAGAGCCTTCACACTGAGCTACATTCACTGCCCCTTTTATTTTAAGACAGGGTTTCAATAAGTCACTAAATTTGCCCAAGCTGGGCTTCAACTTGGAATCATCCTTCCTTAGTCTTCCAGAGTGCTGGAATTATAGCATGTGCCACCACACTCAGCATACCATGCAGTCTTTTTTTTTTTTTTTTTTTTGTGGCACCGGGGATCGAACTCACAGGCTCGCACCTGCCAGACAGGCGCTTAAGCTGCTGAGCCAAACTCCCGGCCCTCATACCATGCAGTCTTAATGACAGTGTGAACACTTCACTTGAGAAATGAAAACTGGTGAGGAATTTATATTTTAATTTATTTCTCGGAAGCGAATGCAACTAAACACTTGTTTTGGATGCACATTATCTATGACTACAGGTAAGCATATATACTGTCATTTAAATAAAATTAGTATTATAAAATGCTGATCTAAAATCACAAAAAAGTAAGTTTTTTAGGGCATATTTATTCAGCATTTCTACATGTAATAACAAGGTGTAGTGAAGAATTGGTATTATCAGCTCCCCAAAAAAGGCTGCATAGAAATCCAAATTGTCACACACAGCATTTGGCAAATGAGCTACTAAAATTCAACGTACTAAAAAATTCAGTCATTTATTTCCTACACACTTCATAGTTCCAAGGCACGTTTTTAAAGAGGCAATACAGTCTTAAGAAAATACACCTTAAAAAAGCTTACATTAGCTGATACATGACAAAAGATGCTACATTATTATTATTCACAAAGTAACTGAAAGCTCAAATGATCAGAATTCAATGTGCTAGGCAGGTTGCTACTAAAAACACACTAACGTGGATTATTCTGAATCTGTTCCTCCTCAAGTTTCAAATTCAACCAATCTTTACCAAATTATTATGCTGGTATTCCTTCTCTGAAACATTACTAATATTTTATTTACTTGTTTACTATCTTTTCCTAACTAGACAATAAGTCCAACAATTGCTAGAACCTAACCACTTACATGTCCCAAGGCAAGTCATTTTCTTTCTGGCATCATTGTTTACCTGTAAGGAATGAGGAACCTGAGAAAAAGTTCTAAGTAGAACAAAATAATTGCTATGATTTTGTGATAAGATAGCTAAGGCAACAAAAAGTGCAGGATTCTAACCACACTTCTAAAATACCCATGAAAGAATTACTGCCCTTGTTGTAAGAATATTATATTCCAACTCTCTCGTATGACCTACAAGGATGTACAGTTAAGCAAACTATTCAAATGACTAGCACACCTTAAAAACCTATCTTAATAAAAATTAAATTTTAGACACATTAATCAAAAAAGGAGTATGTATAACTTCCAGTGCAAAAATGAAAGGAGCGATTCAAAGGACCCAAAGAAGATGGTATTTGGGGAAAAACAAAAAAAAAAAAACATGGTACTTGCTCTTTACAATGGCTGGGACTTCTCTAACTCCTTTGAGGGTTTACTATTGGGGGGAAAAAATCAGTAATCTGATGCCATTCTGAGGTAAAATTATATTAAAAAAAAAACCTTGATTCAGATTTTCACTCACAAAAACTGAATACAGGCAGGAGAGGGTAGTAGGGGAAAAAGTCAGACATTTTAAATAAAAATTAATCCTTTCCTTTTAGAACTAGTTTGGGGAGAACTGAGAAAAGTCAGGGAAATTATCTGACCACTTTTCTCTATTATACAAAATAGACAACATGCACACAGCAGCCAATTACCTGATGCTATTAGGTGAGCCTTCACTTTTCAGATATGGTTGGAAAGTAGGATCCAATCCCTGGAGTACTGAGAGCCAAGATTGGAATTTTTTTTTCCTATGGCTGGTAGAACATATTGAAAAAAATGAATTAGGTCTACAGACTTTGTCACCTATGACCAAGCTTCTTTTCCATGGAAGAAGCTGACTTCCTGTGAAATTCAGCTATTCTTTAGGTGTCACCAATAAACATCGATTTAATTACCCTGTTGCATAAGAAGCTAAACTTAAAACAGTCCATTAAACGCTGTCACCTAAAATATTAAAGTGAACAATTCTTTGAAATGCCTTTGTATTTTTAATGACTGTTTTCATCCTCCTTTTCTCTAAAACTGTCACAAAAACATAGTTCATAAAAATATCCTCAAAAATTAACTCAAAAATAGAACTGAAATAAAATTATAATCTCAAGAGAAAAAGAAACTTTTAGGAATCAATTGAACTCAAAGCACACACCTTTCATGTTGACTGAGGAACCTATAGATCACCAACTCTAAGACACTGATTTTATACATCACTAAGAGAAAAGCACTGCTAAATAACAGTTAAATCCTACAGATTACTATCCAAAATTTTTCTGAAATGTTAAAAGGTGAAAAAGGCCTCAGTAATTGACAATATTAGCTATATGGATTATAAGTGAATGAATAAAAAAATAAACATTCCCTGCACTTTCACTACATAATCGACCTTGAGAACAACTCTCATGTGACAGACCTGGCCCCTTCCCTGGCAATTTTCACTTGTTTTTCATTTGTCACCTTTCCATCCACAGCCTTCCCATCTTTCAATCTCAGTTCAAGTCTCGATGCTTTCAATATTGCTGAAAAAAATAGGGCATTTAATACCATACTCAGTACTTGAAACATCCCTTTTGTCTTTTAAAACTCTTGTCAAGTCAGGGGACGCTGTAAGCTGAAGAGACCAGGCCGCTCTGGTAACTATTACCTATAGGATATAGGGTACAGAGCAAACTAGTGAGATCTGCAAAACTGCCTTTCTGCCTGTATGCTAAGTCATGTGTACCTTGCAATGCTGGTCACACACAGAGCAAAGCAAGCTAATGATGTTACTGAGTATCCAAGCCTAATCTATAACCACCACAGCCACTTCCTGCCCTCCGCACCCACCTCCTCAGTAAAAGCTGTGGAACAGAGCACAGTGGTGAGGGTAAATGTTATAGTTCAGCCAATCAACACTGGACATTTCAAAGACTGTACTTCTAGTGATTTTCTGTATTACCGATAATCACCAGCCCGCCCACCACCGGACACTTCTGGAGACTTCCTGTGCAGCCTGTCACCACTGGAACCCAGCCTTTCTTGCTAGAGAGCTTCAGTTAACTCTAACCTGCCCCATTAGCATCTTAATAAACCTTATCTCACACAGACCACCTCCAGATACTTTCTTCAGTCTCTTGGGAACGTCCACTGCCCTGGCACAGCTGCACTGTGGATGAACTACATTCCCTGACCACTGCAGTGCAGCCCTATGAATTCTCATGTGCAGCACCATCCTTCTAACATTCTGCCATGAACTCTGGTGTGACTTTTCTTTCTAAGTGTGGCTATGCTCACACTCCAACTACATTTCTTACATTTGTCTTTATTCTCTACAGTGATCAACATAACCCACTTATTAAAATCTACTGGCCAGTGGTGGAATCTAAAATATGGCATGTTTCTGTGTAATACTCACATGTACACAGGACATACATGGCTGCTCTAATGAAAAGAAACAGTACCTATTTGAAGTTTAAAGAATCATTCATGCTTCATATATGCTTTACAGAAATAATTTCAACACTAAAATACAAAATTTTAACTTTCAAAAGATCTAAGTATTGAAGACCACTAACAATGAAAAAACCATCATCTTTTCAAGCAGCTATGGGGCGTTTTAAGAATGTTAATAACTGTCACTGGTTGTGTGGGATAGAATGTAGTAATTACAAATCTACCTAGACTCATACTAAACTTAGGGTGAAAGAGGCCTGCACTTATGAAAAAACATAAACACATTAGGGGCTGAAAGCAACATATTCAATCAGTAATAGTAGAGACCAAAGTGCAGTACAATCTGATAGGTGCTAGAGATTAAATGCGCATGAAACATTTCATTGCAATTTCTAACCACTTGACATGGACCAGATATTTTCATACACTCATGTTAATGATGTCTTTGGATGTGTGCCTGCATTGCCAGTGTAAGAAAAAAAATACAGAAAATACAAACTATAAAGTTAACTTCTTTTAACACAGCACAAGTAGTCTCTCCAAATTGTGAAAGTGAAATTTCCTATGAATCGCTAACCAGCACAAAATGTTTTCTGTCATGTTACATTACATGCATAAACATACATTATTAGCCCTTTGAAGTATTATCTATTTTTTTATTCCTATTAAGTACTGAAGTCATAACTTAAAATTATGTAAAATCAAGTTTTTTGAAGAGCAAACAATAGATACTGATTTATAAAACTCATTCTGGTTAAGACTTCAGAATACCATGTTATCAAATGTTTCTATGATTCTAAGTTTTCAATTATATTTGCTGTATTTATATGAAGAGTTCAAGGCATAGAATGCTGACAACATTTTTCAAAAAGAACTTCATTTTCCAACTCAATGAAACACTGAAAAAATTCTATACTGAGACCCAAGTCTGTAAAGTGCATGCTGCTTTATAGTTACTATTTAAGCTACATGTAAACCTCAGCATTAAAGAAGGGTTTACATCTAAATGAAAATTCCACTCAGTTAAACTTAACAACATGTTATATAATCATAACATTAAGAGGAAGGCCACTTAAAGCTCTCTTATCTAATGCCTCTTGCAGCTCACTAATCCCACTTGTTTTTTCTTTCCCCTCACCACCTCCTCCTCTTCATTTTGTTAGATCAAGTTATACCCAAATCTTAGGATGAAAAGATTTGGTTATAAGTCTACATTAAATTAAAAGCTGCACAGTTAGTACAAGCTGACTATCCCTTTTCCAAAATGCTTAGCATCAGAAGTGTGCCACAATTTTTACATACAAATGATATTTGCGTATACGTGAGATATCTTGGCGATAGATCCCAAGTCTAAATATGAAATCTGTTTTGGAGACCACAGCCTAAAGATAATTTTATACAATATTGTTAATAACTATGTGCACAAAACAAAGTTTCTTTGCATAGAATTTAACATTTGTGGTATTACATCACTGCTCAAAAAGTTTCAGATTCTCAAGTTAGGGGTGCTCAACCTATAGTCAGATGACTAGCTCTAACTTTCAAACAATGGAAAAGATTTAAAGTAAACTGAGAGGGGCAATACTGATGCCTGACAAGCAAACAGCATAGAGCCAGCAGGCCCTTGCTAGCTAAGACACACAACCTCTATTGCCTAAGAGTCTAAGTGATACGTTGGAAGTCCTGAACGAAACAGCACAGATCACCTCAGCTACAGCAAGCTACAGAAAACAGGAGACATTTGCCAGGAGGAAGGTGACACTGCCCAGAAAAAATGGCAGTCATTTTTCTAAAAAAAAAAAAAAAAAAAAAAAAAAAAAAAAAAAAGTAAATAAAAGGACTATCCTTGAATGTGAGGAAAAAAAAATGTATAAAATGGGCCAATTCACAGGAAAAGTAAGAGTAAAAGATGTCATATTTCAAACAGGGACAGAGAAAACTGGAATTAAAAGACCACTGTGCAAGTAAGTAGAAGTCAGTTAGTAAAGAAAGAATCAAAGACATTAACTGAACTATGACAACGTGTCAGAGGCACAGAAAAACACAGCAAGGCTAGTCTACTCACTACCTTGGTTCCCACTGCTTTCCAGTCCAAGTGTGTTTACAGCAAGTCCTTCTTTCTCTTGAGGTGATTTGAATCTCTGCCCTCCACAACCATGAGTCGCACTAAGTTGATCATTAGAATCACTTCCCAATATTTCCCCTTTTATAAGGTATATTCTGATTACTTAGCATCACTTTCTAAAATGAATGAACATAAGCCTCCTTTTCCTGTGACAGAGAATCCACATTTATATGAAGCTGCTAACACACAATCAGTCCCCACCCTTCTCAAAACACATATTCACACCCTTTCTGCCAGCTGGCTCTTAGGCACTCCCACCCTCTCACACTAGCCCACATGCTCTTTCAAGTTTTCACTTTCCTACACACACTTTCATGCTCTCTCCTACATAAACAGGACGGATGATAATGGAACCCATGCACAAGTGTCTTCGTTACTTTCTTATCACTAAGACACAACACCCAACATCCAAATCTTAAAGGTGGAAAGGTTTAATTTGTCTCAGTTTTAAGAGGGTTCAGTGCATAGTATAAGGCATGGTGGCAGGAAGCAGAGACCATGGGATAGGGAGGCAGACAGACTCTTCCAGATCACACTCAGTGACCCACCTCCTCCAGCTAGGCTTCACCTCACAAACCACACTTAGCTATAAACTCATCAGGGGACTAATCAATTGATGAGTACCATACCCCCATGATCTAATCATCTCCCCAAGCCCCACCCATGGCTGTATCAGCCTTTGGGGGAACATCTAGATATAAACCATAATGGCAAATAATGTAAATATTTACTCCACTGGCTTTAATGGCTTCTTCAACACTGTACCCGGGCCCAGGCAAGCCATCAAAAGTCTTCCTCTTTCCATGTAACAGTATTAGAGGTCAAACTGCCAGCGCTAGAGCAACACAGAAAGAAGCGCACAGTCCTAAAGACAAAATACTTGAAGTCAGTCACACCATCCTTAGTACTCAGGACCAAGCCATTCTCTTTACTGAGCTTCCTTATTCAAATTCTGAAGGAGTCCTAATATATTGTTTCAGAAACCTAAGCCAGAAATTTAGGGAAGACCAAGTGTTAGGGCGTGTATCTAGATGCTCTCCCAAAGCCTCATGCAGTCATAGGTGAGGTTTTTCTGGAGAATTTGTGCTACTAGGATCAAGAACATGATGCTGGGATTGAGGATATGAGGGGTACCCGTCCTTAGGGTAAGATACAAGAGACAAAAAGAGCTGTGGTATCCTCTTCTGCCACTGGTTGCTTGCCTGCTTTGCTACTTTCAGCCTGCCATGAACTGTTTCTACTCTGTGATGCCCCTCTGCCATGCCAATTATAGACTGAAACCTCTACAAACTGTGAGCTGAAATAAACCTTTCTTCCTTTGAGTACTGTTTCCTTTCTAATCTTATGAACATCAAGTGAATAGCTAATTAAGAATCCAAAATTTAAAAATTAACCTGTGTGTTAACTATAAGTGCCTCTTTTATCCTTCCCAAAGATACCTTGGAAATGGGGGAGGGGGGGAACAGACTAGTCATTGTTCTAATTTAAAAGTTCACAACACATTTTCCCAGTAAAATGGAATTTTCCGATGAGCCAAACACACACTCACATTCAACAGCACTTTTAGCAATTAAATTTATGTCTGCTTTATTTACTGTCTCTTTCCACTATATATTTTGAAAGCAGAAACTGCACTGGTTTCATTTATAGCACCTGACTTATGGCAGGTGTGCTATAACAATTTCTAAAAGAGCGCATACAAAGCACCTATTCGTGCATGTATTCTATAATCATTATCACTTTTGACTTGGTAAACATTATCGACAAACCACTCAACTAGGTACCAAGTAGATACACAACTCAGTCCTCAAATATGGTTGGCCTCTATTTGACCAAAGACCTTTTCTGATTTCTGGTGAAAATATTGGTATAGTACCTAAGAAAGAATTGTAAACAAATGCAGAAGATTTTGCATTAGATTTCAAGGGATACCTAAAATAAAAATTGCAGACATAGTGACATAAATAAGACAGTACACATTTAAAAACATTGTGCTCTCTCTCTCTCTTTTATTTTTCTCCTGAGATAGTGTTCCACTGTATAGTTCAGGCTAGGCTCAAACTCAAAATCCTCCTCCCTTAACCTTCTGGGTGTTGGGATTATTTGTGATCTTTTATCCCTCTCAGGTTTTTATACCCTAAAGTGAACTTTTGAAAGGAGATAAAGACACAGGTAAATGAAATCAAAATGTCTTCCAATACTTTCAGAAAAGTTATAAATTGGAAGCCTTTGCATTAAAAGACCATTAAGAGATATCAACATGTGTGGCATGAACACATGAACTACTGCACATATATACAAAGTTTTCAATGCATGAAGCATAAATGAGACACGAAATTTCTTATCATGAGCAGAGAAAAAGAGAAATAATAATCGATAGAATCCAAAAACGGTCATGAAAAAAGGCACCTAATTGCCGCTGGGTTTTCAACTTTTTCCCCTCAAAATCTAACATCTTCTTAAAATTACCTTATTGGTTTAAGTGTTATATAAAAATTATGACTAGTGATCACTGAACTTTTAAAAAGTACTAGTAATAACTAAAGGAGGTATGAAGCAATTCAGCCTATATTCTGCAGTTCTGCAAAGCCTTTTTCCTTGGGCCACAGGTTTCAGTCAAATCATCATCTCCATCTAGCACTTTACAGCTTAAGAGGAAATAACATCTCACAAGAGTTCACTTCGTAATCTGAACCTATCAAGTGCCAATACAAGCCACTATAAATAAACACATCTTCCCAACTGTAATAAAAAAAAATCTCTAAGATTTCAAGTGAATAGAAATCCTAAATGTTTCATCCATTGAATTTCATTTTCTACTTCTCTAAAAGCAATCAATTAGAAAGACTGTTAATCTTTCTAATTAATTAGAAAGACTTAATCTTTCTAATTAATTAGAAAGATTTCAGTTGTTGAGAAAAACTGGCAGACTTGTGCAGGAAGACACAAAGACAAAGACTATAAATCTACACAAGAAGTATCTTTTCTCTCTTTCTCTTTTCTTGTTGCAGTGCTGGAGACTGAACTGAGGGACTTGCATGGTCTCCACAAGTGCTCTACTACTGAAACTCTGAAACTCAGCCTGGAAATATTTTACAAGGAAAATAAAAACCAGAAAATACCAAAGTGAAGTTGATGCCCCAATAAGAACAAGTATCCAATGCCAGGGTTAGAAGCAACCTTAGAAATTATTCAAGTCACTGCTCTCTTTTTATACTAGTAAATCAAGTCATGGCAAAAGTATGCTCAATAAATCAAGAATAAACTTCAAATTTGATATAAACCAAATATAATAAGTACCAGTAAAATAACAGTGCATTTTCAAACATGAAAATTAATCATAATAAATGTAAATACTTACATTAAGAAGTAACTCATCTTTTGTCTTAAGAGGAAAATTCTTGTTTTCCTTCTCAACTTGTAAATCATCTTCTCCATCTGATAGCACAGGAGGCAGTGAAACACAGGAGGAAGATGAGGAGGAGGAAGATGACGAGGAAGAGGAGGAGCTTGAACTATCTGAATCTGTTTCACTGTAGGGAAGAAAAAAGTTAAAACTTGGTCAAACATTACAATGGTATAATTATTTAATTAGGAAATATGTACTTTACCTTGTTTACCGTTGCTGGTCTAATTAAAAAAGAAGGATTTCAAAGATTACTGTAACACTGCGGAAGTAGCGTTCAGTTCACCAATAACATTCAAAATTCCTACTCTTATTGCACAGTCTAACATGTCTAATATGAAAGTGACAATCAATGACTGCAGAAAACTCTAGATGACGCTAATTGCCAACAGTTTCTTCCCATTTTCAGGCAATTTGGAAATGCCTGCATTAACAACTATGCTGATCGCTCTCTGGCCTTTGACTTCCCACAGAAATTGTAATTTGCTCCCCCACTTCAGCCCATTTAATGGCTTTTTGTTTGTTTTTGGCTTGCTTTGGGCAGTACTGGGGATAGCATTCAAGGCCTCATGCTTGTTAGGTAAGTGCTCTGCCACTAAGCTACATCCCCAGTCCATCTTTATTTATTTATTTATTTATTTTGTGGCACCAGGGATCAAACTCACAACCTCACACCTGCCAGGCAGGCACTAAAGCTACTGAGCCAAACTCCTGGGCCTAGTCTTTTGAGACAGGGTCGCACTATGTAGTTCAGGCCAGCCTTGTGCTCACCTTGTAGCCCAAGCTGGCCTCGAACTCACAATGCTCCTCCTACCTCAGCCTCCTGAGCGCTGGGATTAAAAGTGTGCGCTAGTCCATCTTAAAAAAAAAAGTGACAGGGCCTAAGTAGCCCCTGTTGTCTTTACACTTGTGACCCTCCTACTCAGCCCCTGGAGCTGGAATAAGAGGCATGAGCCCCCACATCTGCTATGTGCTATATTTATGGATACTATCCATACTCATTTTCTCTCTTCTTTCTGCTCTTTCTATGGGTAATCTTATCTGCTCCAATGCATTCAGTCATTATCCACATGCAGATTAATTCTTCAGTCTTCCATCTAGACATGGCTAATCTCCACCCCTTATCTCTGGCTGCACAATTAATCTGTATGAGTGACACAGGCAAACCTCACACTTCCAGCAAGCTAAAGACACAACAAAACAAAAAAAGGTTCATTCTCCTTACTGAACTGCTTCACTGCTCCTTGAGTTTCTATTTTATTCCATTACTTAGCTCTCAATCCAGTCACTGTGGATGGAACACTAGAATCACATTAAGACAACTGCATACTCAGGTCAGTAATAAATCTTCTCTTTGAACTGGTGATCAGTACTATTCTTTATCTCCTTTCAACTGCTACTCAGGCTTTCATTTGTTATCTACTTTGTATAACAAATAATTGTACAGTTAATACTGTATAGTTTCTCCCCAAAATAATTACTCCATCATCCCACTGCTGTTACTTTAACCTTCTCATAACCTTCCATCTTAATTTATGCTCCTGCTTTAAAAGAACTGAATATGCCTGGATATTTAAGACGGAATTATTAACTTCACATATGCTATGATTAATAGTACTGAAAGAATGGTAAAGTATTTAAAACTAAGGTGCCATGATGTCTGTAAATGACTAAAATGGTTCAGTATTAATAGTTTCAAAAAGTTAAAAACTGTTAAGATTACAGCTATATCGTTTGCACTGTTCTTTCCACTGCTTATGAAGAAATACTTAGGCATACAGACAAGCTTAAAACTTTTTTCCATAAAATACACCTTAGAGCACCTGCAGTCAGGTTCCTGGTAAACTCCAAGATTTCATCTACCACTTCTCAGACAGAGGCTCTGTTCAGCGCACAAGCTCACACAACTTCCCAATTCCTCTTGTACTTTCACTAACACATGCCATTGTTTGTGCTATCTTCTTTGTCTGGAAAAATTCTGTTCTTTTCAGGCTCAAATCAAGTAGCACCTTCTCTGAAATGGATCCTTCCCCTTGCTCCCAGAGCACTCTCTTCAAACTGTACTGTACCACAATTTCTTGAAAACCATGTTGAATTACCAAGAACCTGAAACCAGAGACCCTGTACAGGCATCAAAACATTGCCTAGCTAAAATAGGCAAAAAGTTGTATGCATGCCTCTTCACTTTCTCAAATACCTGGCACCTTCTTCCATCATTCACAGAGTCCTATGACTAAACTGTTCTAAGATCACAAGCATATCCCAATCTCTGCCTGCAAAACTTTTCTGTTGGCAGATCACCACTTACTTCACTTTCCCAGTAACATGAACAGAGAAATCCAATAAGATGATCTTAGAAACGTCGAAAAATCAAACTTGTTTATAGTTTGCTTACTTCCCCCACCCAGTCTATTCAGATTCTCTTCCTCTACTCAAATCCTTTACCCTTCTTCACTCCCACTCCTGACTGATGATTTCCCTCAAAACTCCTTATCCCTCACTACTACGTGTCTATCTTATTCACCTGGTCAGTAACACTCCCGTAACACACTTGTCTATTTGTAGACAATGTTCAGTGTTGTTTCATAACATCCCATGTACTGTAGGCTTGTCCAAGCACAAGAACTCGAGGAGGGGGAGTTAAAAAAAAAAGACCCTTTCTCGATCCTTTACTTATTAAAAAAAAAAACTAGACTGTATGCTAGACTTGACGGAAAAATGTAATTCTGACGACAAAGAATTCTAAAGTTATAACCACAGAGATATGCCAAACAGCACTCACAGAAATAACCTCATACTTTCAGTCCTTCTCTATTTTAACTAAAAATTATATTAACCTTTCAGGCTACCAAAAAAGAGGTGACACTCGACAGTCTCAAACTCAGATTCACAACATGCTTCCCAGTGAAAGGCGGTGAGCAAGAGACTGTTCAAGTAGCGCGTTCACACGTGCGCCTGAGCATCAGGCGACCCCTCCGCCCTCGAGGACCCACACCCGCACCCTCTGGGCTCGTAGACCCGATGCCCACATTCGCGGTTCCGGGGCCCGAGGACACGCGACCTGTCCGATTCGGAGTCGGAGTCAGAGTCAGAGTCGGAGGTCTCCAGGCAGCGCGGGGTCTGCGCCGGCGGCGCAGCGCCCGGGCCTATGACGCAGTCCCCTCGGGGCGCAGCTTCTGGCTGCGGCACGGGACTCCCGCCCGCCTCGGCGCTCAGGGTGGGTTGCGGCAGCTGCTCCCCGGCAGGCTGAGCCTCCACGGCCTGCTCACTCTCCAGGCATTTCTCACTAGACTGCGGCCCGGGCGTAGATGCCGAGTCCGGAGACGGCACCGTCGGACTTTCGCTAACTCCAAAGCCGGTGCCACTGAATTTCAGGGTTTCCAGCTGAGCAGCGGCGGCCTCCACCACCTCCATCGCGCCGCGCCGCAGTCCGAAACTGCCTCAGTTTCCGGGCCTACTGGTAAGTTCACTTCTCTCACCAGAGAAGATAAAAACGCCACCGCAACAGGCGCAACAGCTTCCTGAGCCAAGCCTCCCGCGTTTACAGGTAACTACACGCGGAGAAGTCTCCAGACACGCCCCCGGCGCTGCTCGGCGGCACTTCCGGGAGAGCGTGTGACGTAATGCGGCGCGACGGCGCGACAGCGCTGCCTGTGAGAAGCCGGCTTCAGGAGGCCCTAAATCCGTCGTCTTCTCTACAACGTTTACAAGCTCACATGGTAAAGTCCGACAACAGGACTATTCTATAGATGAGTCTGAGCCAGTTCCACTGGACGCGCCTATATTCGGGATTAGAGGACAGGGGAGAAGCCTGAAGCATTCTAGGTTCTGTATATCAGAATCTGAGCCAAAAAAAATCTTCAAAATGTTATTTCTAGTACTTTACATGAAGTTAAGTGAAATATAGTTGATGAACCTATAGCCCGAAAGTGCATTTACGAATCATCTAGAAAAAAGAGTGAGAAAACAACAACCGTTCTGTTTGCTTTCTCCGAAGCACCGTGGAGGACAGTAATGGTGGAATGCTGTTGCTTGTTAATGTGGTGACGTTAGATCTTATTTGACACTGCTTCATAGAAATAATGAGGTAACATTAAAATGTATTAGCTTAACCAGAGAAACTTTTAATCTAGACTGTAAAGAGGGCAACAAACAGTCCTTAGGAAGAGGAAGGCATCAGAATTTTCTGGTTTCTTATTAGACCTACAATTTGATGCATTGGTCCCTCTAATAAGTTTAAACTCTTTGGTGCGGTTTACTAGACATATGTTTGTCTCAAGGATTGCGCACATTTTGTAAAATAAATTATTTACTGGAAAGTTAAGAGTCACTCACAATATTAGATCTTCATATCAATTCAAGTGTAGTGTGGTTGTCACCAAGTATCCAGTGAGTGGTTCCAGAGCATACAGGTATCAAAATTTAAGATTGTTCAAGGACCTTATACGAATGGATATAAGAATGAATATAACCTGCGACAATTCGCCTGTATACTTTAAGTCATCTCTAGATTACTTGTAATACCTGATACAATGTAAATGCTAGTTAATAGTTGTCATACTGTACTGTTTGGAAAATAATGACAAGGAAAAGTTTATGTTCCATATAGACACAATTTAAACCAATGTATTTTCAGTAAGTGTTTGGTTAAATCCTTGGATGTAGAACCTATGAATGGTGATACATGTCTCTTAACAGTATGATACAGCAGTACCCAGGACTTCTGACCCTGGCCCAGGGATATTCAGGAGACGGTGGTACCTCAACACAAATTTAGCTTTCACCAACTTTAAAGCTCACTCTTAAAAACATAACAAATTCTATTTAAGAAAGAAAATCTGGTAACTGACCCATACTAAATACAAGTGTAAGACAGCAGAAAAGATCCCCAAAACTGAGGATGGTCTCTGGATAGAGACTGTCTTGGTCAGTCAGTCATCAAATTCCATGACTGTCTGGTCCAGACTAGTGCTTCAGCATCATCTGGTGGCTTAAGACTCATTTTTGGCTCAAACGGAACCAAGGGAGAAGCAACCCCTAAGAAAGGTGGATAACTAGGACCACTTGAAATTCTTGCCCTAACACTGCAGAAGCTGTTATGAGAGTATAATATTTAAACTGACCCCCTAAAGACAGACATGAATTTGTTAATTCAAGAAAGCAGAATTTAACAAGAGAATAAGATCATGTAATTTTCTGATTCAAACCTTATTTTTTTTGTTGTTGGTTTGTTGAGATAGGGTCTTGCTATGTAGTTCAAGCTCATTAAGTGTTAGGATTACAGCCATGTCTTCAAATCTTAACCTTTGTAATAAATAACACTTGGAATATAACCTAGACTCCATGCTTTAGTTTTCAGAATTCTACTTGATCTTTATCTTCCACCTCCTTTATGTCACATGCTCAGTAATCTGGATCTTCCTTCAGTTTATTAAATTCATACTTCATGTGTGGCATTTGCACTGTCTTTTTCCTTCATAATAGCATAATTTATTACTCATTTTACTCATGTTTCTGCTTACATATAACATTTCAGAGAAAGCTTTCCAGATCGACCAGTATATAGGTACCCCCATAACAGTCACTCCCTAATTATTATCATTATTTTCTTTTAAACAGTACTTTTGGTCTTATGAAATTACATTTATTTCTCTATTAATTCTGGTTTCTCGTATAATTTTAAGTCTTATGAACCCAGTATCTTTGTCGAATTCACAGCTCTTTTTTAGTTACTAGAACCATAAAAAAATCCTATAAATAGGATTTGAATGGAAGAATGAAAGAGAAAATAAGAAGACAGCTTTATGAGACCATCACAGTAAGGAAGATGCATTACAGATAATACCTAAGGTGATACTTAAGTTCTTTGTTCAGTGTAAAATTAATTCATTCAGTTTAAATTAATCTAATAGTATCTGAGAAAAGCTACTGCTGCAGATTAAAGTCTTTTGCTAGATGGAGATCTCTGGGTTTCAATATAAGAATAGCTGTGCCTATACTTGGTTTTGAAATAGATCAGTCTTTTACAATGGGTACTTTTTGTAAGTGCTTCAGTGTTTCAAAATGTCCTGAATTTACCTCCAGTACTTTCAGAGCCTGCATATCTACTGCATTATTTCTAACATCTGCTAACCTTACCTGAAATTTTCAGCATACGGCTAAATTTAACAAAACTCTTTAAAGTAGTGGCCAAGCATGTGACTCACACCTAAAATCCCAGTACTGTATTTCGGAAGCCATGGCCGGGTAGGAGGATCATTACAAGTTCAAGGTCACCCAGGGCTGCGTAGTGAGTTCAAGGCCAGCCTGGAATATACAAGATCCTGTCTCAATAAATAAATTAAATTACAGACTGAATAGTTTACAGGATCACTATTAAAATGAAGAGAGAATTTGCTTTGGAATTTATCAGTTAAAGGCTAAATCACGTCTCAAACTGAACATTTAAAGCAAAATATATTTTAAAGTATAAATACAGTTTCAAAAAGTTATTTGAAAAATAATTTTTGAAGTTGACCATTCTCCATATATTTTTAAGGGTTGAGAAATTTTACCAGCAACAGAAAAGAAAAAAGTCTTCCATGCAGTTCTTAAAGCCATTTCCACTGTTTTATAGTGTCCCCCTACTCAAAACACAATGTAGGATAAGCAGTTTTGCATATCATAGGAATGTGTTAAAATGCAGAAAGTATAGCCCTAACACAGAATCTGCATTTCAGTTGAACTCACCAAGTGTCTTACATTCATATAAATGGTTAAAAAAACTCAGTCTTAGTGGCTAAGTGAACAGGGAAACAATCCTAAACTAACATAGTACTTGAAAGTCAAGTAAATGAATGTTTTTTGTAAAAGACTAGCTGAAGTTCTGAACCAATGAGTCTAAGCTTAACAGACTGAATGAATAGCTCATTGTCTGTTGATACCTGCATTGCGGTGCACTATAAATACCTCATACTCCCATGCCCAAAACAGATGTCAGCTTGGCGGGTGGCACACACCTGCAACCCAGCACTTGGAAGGCTAAAACAGGAAGATCGCTGTGAGTTCTAGGCCAACCTGGACTGCATGATGAACTCAAGACCTGGACTGCATGATGAACTCAATACATAGTTAGACTTACTTGACTTACAAAACAAAACTGATCTTAACATGTTATGGCTGGTATCCAGTGCCCCCTAAAAACCTCAGAAGGTCATAGGTGGGGCATTTCAGAGGTGGATGAATTTAGGGTGTATAAGTGTGGATTAAGGGTGTGATAGTGGGATTAAGAGTGTGGATAATGGAAGCCCCACCGTGGGTATGGATCACACCAATCAATAGGCTTGTAGTCTGAATGGAACATAAAAGTCCCAAAAGAGGGCAGGATTACTGCTGCTGTTGATTTGCTGGTTTGCTGCCTCCTGTCTGCTTTAGCATGGAGGCTTTCTCCTGTTCAATGCCTCTCTGCCATGCTGCCCTGCCTTGGAACCAACTGACCATGGACTGAAACCTCTACAAACTGTGAGCTGTAATAAACCTTTCCTCCTTTTAACTTTGGATGTCAAGTATTTTGTGTCAGTGATGAGAAAAGTGACTAAAACATTGTCCTTGCCCTCTACTTCTTCTCTATTCCCTAGTTTGCTAATTGCATCAGTATCTTACTAGTCACTTAAATATACTGAGTTCCAGCTTCACCAATTTACTGAGACAGCCCAAGTTACTTAGATTTTTCTGACATTTGTTCACTTATTCAATAAATAAATAAACATCAGGTACAAAACTTAGGCACTATCCTAGATATTGAAAATAAAAGAATAAACAAAACAGCAGGGGGGGGCGGGACAAGATGGTGGAATAGTAACCAGCAGGCTAAGCAGCCTCCCTGAAAGATACCATCTAGATGCTGAAATTTAGCAACATGGGGAAGACAAGAAGGAGGGAGGCGAATCCTCTGGACCCAGGAAGAATCTAAAGCGAGAATTGAAGCCCACAGAAAGACTAAAAAGAAGCATTCAAACAAGGAAGGCGGTGGCTGGCGGCACCTCTGCCAGGAGCCGGACCCACTCTGTGAAAGGAGTTACTGGAACCTGGGGACGCATGATCAAAGTCCAGCAGCTGTGGCTGCAGTGGTGACCCTGGAGCCCTCTGCACAGAGAGGCAGTGTTGGAGGGGAGTGGCACTGGACAGAGAGAGCAGACCTGGAGAACTGGACTGGCTGACAGTGAGTGCAGCAAATACCAACGCCCCGCAAGGGAGAGCAAAGGACTGGCAGCCATTTTGGGGCCGGAGCCACCCCTAGTTGGGCACAGTCCCATGGAAATTGCTCCAACCTAGCCCCAGAGGGTCCCAACAGGTAACCAGCTCAGTCTGGAGACCGCGGCTCCACACGCACCCTAGGGGTGATAGTGGAAGATTCGCGGATAACCGGCCCAGGTTCCCAGGCAGTGGCTCTACCCCCACGCACTGTGCCAGACATCACGGAGCCCAGGGAGGCTGGGGAAAGACAACGGACAATGCTGTAACAGTACACACATTTGTCCAGAACAACCCAGGAAAATGTCAAGACAAAGAAGCGAAAGGCAGTCTCTGGCCTTCAATCCAAGCAGAACAAATCCAGGAGAAGCAAACACAGAAGAGGTCAGGAGTCCCACAACTAAAGTCTCTGAGGTGGTGACAACTGAAGTAAAAAAACAACTTCATAAGGCTGTAAAAGAAATTAGAACAGAAATACTAGCTCAACAAAAAGAAGAAATGAAAAACATAATAAAAGAATTGCTAGGCATCTCTAAAGGAGACATAGATGAAAAAATGAAGCATAGGAAAACAAGGGAAACCTGGAATGAACAATACAAAAGAGATTTAGAGTACATGAAACAGATTTAAAGAGATTACCAGGAAATCAAAAACTCCAATGAAAATTGGCAAAACCACCTGAAGGAAATGAAAGATAGATTTTCAAACCTTGAAGACAGGTTTGCAGCTTGTGATTGTGAAGGAAAGATCTCTTAAAAATAACAAGAAACCTGGAAGTAGCAAGACAACAGCTGCAAGACAACCCAAAGAAACATAAGTTAAGAATAAAAGGTGTGAGTGAAAAAGTAGGGGTCAACACAAATCAAATTAGAAGCCTATTTACAGAAATAATTTCAGAAAACTTTCCAAACATGGGAACAGGAAGTGACTTTCAGATAAGTGAAGCATGTAGAACTCCAGCTAACCATAACCAAAATATACCTACACCCAGACATATAATAATCAAGATCCCAGAAATTCAACACAAAAACAGAATATTAAAAGCTATTAGAGAAAAAAACAGATCACTACAAAGGAAAACCCATCAGAATTACAACAGACTTCTCAACACAAACCATCAGGTCAAGAAGAGCTTGGAGTGAAGTATTTCAAGTCCTGAAAGAAAACAACTTGCAACCCAGGTTGATGTACCCTGCAAAACTATCTTTCAAAATCAATGGAGAAACAAGATACTTCCATGACAAAGAACAATTAAAGGAATTTATGAGAACCAAGCTAACCCTACAAAGGATACTGAAGGACATTTTAGAGATAAAAAAGTCCACAGCTCCAGAAACAGCAGCAGAGGGATATCACCGAGCAGGGCAGACAATTGAATAATCCATCATCGGGATTTGAGTCCAGTATTGTTTTCAATGAGTTGTTTAGTTTGATCTTATTTTATCTTGACCTGCCTAATTTTATTATATATGATTACATAGACAGCTATTTCAAAGATAACAAAATATATTAGGGTAGCCTTTATTGATATTTGATCACCTTGTTTGGAAACCCAGTATTGCTTTCATTGTTCTGTTTTGAGTGATTTTAACCTATTTTGGTTTGTTTGATTGTATTATAACAGATGATATAGGCAACTGCTTAGAAGATAATATGAGGCATTATAGAAATCAACATTGTATTACTATGTATTACTTCCATTGTTTTATTTGTTATTGGTTTTATTCTGTACTATTTTGTTTGACTATATTAGACCCGATGGTATGGGCAGTTATTTTGAAGATAACAAGAGGTATTACAAGGGGAAAGGAGGAAAGAAGGAAGGGAAAAGGAAAAAGACATAGATTTATATGAGGGTATGCATAAGATGGTTAAAATGATTATACTACTAAGTGCATTAACTATTGAGAGAGAGCAGTTGATACTCCTGTGATTAGATCAATTTTACATGTCTGTATCTGTTAATCTGAACAACCACTTGGAAGATAATGATATGCAACATTACAACTACTGTCAAATTCCAATCATCTCATTTTGTAAACCTATAATGTTATTTTATCAGATTTGTTGTTGTTGTTTGTCTCTTTTGTTTTTTGTTTCTCTTTTCTGTGTCCATTTTCTCTTAAATAAAAAAAGGAGTAAACAAAACAAAGAGCATTTGAGCTCATGTCATCAAATGGGGTCCAAAGAGATCCTCCAAAATGGAGATGGAGACCTCAACTTGTCCAGCTGAGTAAGCTCTTGACTTATATGCTGGAGAAGAATGTCAGACTATATCAGTGTAAGGCACATGCAGATTTATAAGCAGATCTAGAAAGGGAAGAAGGATAATGAGCAATTGGAGGGTACTTATTCTGATGCAGGGATTTGAACTGGCTCATTCACAAAGAGCAGGATGCCAACTTGTATAGATTAGCTGAGGAGGACTGGGAATGGTTAGTCAGCATCTCAGTCTTGGCCCTAGATTAGTGGTCCCGAAGAAATTCTTATGGTTTAAGGGGCAATTCAGTGCCCAGAAGATGATCATTCTTGTTCAGGAGGGGAGTTGCCATGGTTTCCATGGGGGTTACTTTCTTCTTAGGGATAGGTGATTTCATCACAGGGTGGTCTGCAAGGCTCCATTTCTCCTGGAATTCATGGTGCTTGTAGATTTGGAGATTTGGGGGAGAGCAGAACTGGACAGTTGTAAAAACTGGCAATTGGATATCTTTGTCGACCCTTAACATAACTTTAGTTACTCTTACCTTAGTGTTCTCAATTTTGAAGCAGAATGAGATAACCAAGGTAAATTTAGGAATATAAATCCTTATTTTACAAACTTTACCTAAATGATTAACATTCCTAGTGCAGAGCTGTGCAGTTTTAAGGTAATAAATATTGAGGACAAAATATTGAGTTTCATTATCTTCTTTCTACCTGTATTTATTTCTTTTATCCTACCTCAGTGAAACTTATTGAAACCTAAGGGCTTTTCTAGAAATACCACTTCATATACTCTTTGCTTTTGGCTTCCAAAGTTTTTTGAATTGAGGAAATCCTATAGATGATACACTGATTGAGCACTGATGATACACTGATTGTATAAAAGGACACAAATAGGGACCAGGAATTTAGCTCAGTGGCTTGAGCACTTGCCTGGTAATTGTGAGGTCATGAGTTCAATCCCTGGTACCAAATAAATAGATAAATGTACACAAATAGGCATGTGTTCAGTTCAGTTAGAAACTTGTAACGTCCTTGTTAAATAGAAATAAGCACATTTTCTAATACTCGTCATATAATGAGTAGAAGCAAGTTGTAAGACTGTTCGCAGAATTTCTGTCCTTAGTTTCATGTACTGTGGCAACAAGGGTGAGTCAAGGTCTGATTTTAGTCATTGCAGACTATTATAATGGGGAAAAGAAGCATATAAGTCCTATTTCTGACCAAAACATTTTAATTGACATGTTTGAGAATGTGAACAAAAAGAGCAGAAAAAAAATATAAGCGCCAAGAGTAAGTCTGTTGTTAGAGGGAATATCTATATTACACTCTTCATGTTTCCACATAGGAAGGAATGTTTTTACCCATTACTCTGGAATGAAGAGTATGAAAGTAACACCTTTAGCATCCTGGACTCCTCTAACATTCAGCTGGGAAGGAGTGACTTACCTAATTGTTGAAATTGGAAAAAGAACTTAACATGTTTGGCCCAGTGCCTTTTGGGTACTCCTTAAATTCTCTCTACTGGCAAAGAGGGTGCATTCTAAGGTATCCTACATTGTGCAATAATAAAGGAAACTACCTAAATGACATTTTCTGTACCAGGCACTGTTTTAAGCACTATATAAATTTACCTACTTCTCTCCACAGAACTTCAGATGTAATTATTACCTCCATTTTACAATAAGGAAAAAAGAGGCTCAAAGAGGTTTGAGTTTCACCAAGTTATACAGCTGGTAATTGTTTTACCTGTTCCTCCAGAGGACAGAAGTTTCTACTTGACACAGTAACTAAATATGCAAGTCTGTCTAATCTCAAAAGTTCATTTTGCTTTAGATCTAAAATCAGATTATCTAATCAACTTCATCAGTAATCATAGTGACCTTTTTTTCCCCAACCAGCTGTCTCTTAAATTTTATTCTATACAGCTTGGCACTCAGAGGAAGAATGAAATAGTATTTACTGGACATCCCAAAAATTCATCATGTAAGAGCACAGGAGTTTAGGAAGAACAAAATACATACCAAATGAGTTTTCAGTGTTGAATACCAACACCCACCCCTTCAAAAACAAGTGACTCACATAAATGTCACATTATCCAAAGATGATATTTCAAACCCATTGAAACTTCTGCAATCCTGGCATGTTCTGTGTCTGTGCTGCCCAGTTCAGTATTCACTGGCAACAATTAACTATTGAAAATTTGAAATGTGGCTAGGGCAGCTGGGAAATCAAAGTTTACGCTTATTTAATGTTAATTACTTTATTTTTAAAATGTTCTTCCAGATGCTTAAAGATTACACCTAACACAGTGACTGAATGAACAAGTCTATCTAAACCCATGAGTCCACTGCCACCGCAGCTACTACACTGGACAGTGCCGTTTCAAATCTTAGTGTCTTTCAAAGACCTTGTGAAGTGCTTCTGTTAAGCTTGGTGCCCTTCACAGTTTGGTGGGGGTCAGTCCTGTGGTCCACAGTTATTAGGACTAGCATTGATTCTCAGAAGTACCTATGATAAGGTTATAAACTTCATGGTCAGTCTGATTGTGGCTTTCTGTCCCAGGCAACCAGGTTAGCTTCAAAATGGCCAATTCATTGGCAACCAATTGAGTAAGCTACCAATTCATCTTCTTCACTGAACTCTAATTTTATTTGAGTACTTTTCATTTATTTCATTTTTATATGAATAACAACAGCAGAAGAGCTTTGCCCTGCCCCCCAAAAGAAGACATGACATGACCGCAAAAGTAAGAGGAACTGAATCGTTGTAGATAAAGATTACTCCCACTAGGCAGATTTAATAGGATAGTAGAGACAAAAAGTGAAGCTGTTTATAAATTCCATGGTATGAGTCCTCTGTGTTCAAAGTACCAGTTACACAGTCATAGCCACGGACTTCCCTGGCCATCTGCTTGTCAAAACCTGAAAGAGTTCCTGCTGCAGCGTTTGCTTTCAACCAGGGCCAAGAAGCCACAAAGCCTCACTGAAAAACATACTTCTCTGAGAGGGGAAGGTAATTGAAACAAAAGCACAAACTGCTGCAAAGTGACGCATACCAGCAATACAGTGTTAATGACTTACTGTCTCGGTGGATGAAAATCCCCACTTTGTATGTTAACCTTGTTTTTCTTCACTTTTTATTATGCCTAACTGTTTTGGACATCAACTCATATGTTCTATCTCAAGGCAGTCCTAACCCTCGGCTTCAGTGCTTTGGCTGAATGTGGGCCTGAAGAGCACACTGAGGGCTGAACTGCTGCTTCATTCATGCTCCAAACCAGGCACATAGATGGCTACTGTGTAGGGAGAGAGAGAGTGACTGTGCCTTCTGAGCAAGTCAGTCTCAGGGCTCTGCGTTAAAAGTGATCTCAGAGACTTGTTGAAATGTAAGACCCAAACCATACTCTGTACCCGTTTTTGTTTAACTCTTTTTTTTTTCTTGACAACCTCTTAGTAAATATTTTTCAGTTCCATATTGCCAGATTTCACATTCATGGTTACATATCTATTTGTCTTTTTGGCCCTATTGAATGCCTTTTCATCCCAATTAAACATCTCAAAAAACGACCTTGATTCATGCTATTTCAGAATCTCTACTTAATGTCAAACATCCTCTCTCCCAGGGATGCACTGCTGTGAGAAGGCCTGCCACCCACTCAGCTCACCTCTGCGGAACCCAGCGAATTAGAAATACTAGCAGGCAGAGAGACATAAGAGAAGATTGCATCAAAACATCAAAGTTTTTATTGGAAATGTTTTAACATGAGGTGCAAGCAAAGGTAACATATTCAACATATTTCTTAAAATTGGTTTTCATTTTCAGTTCTGCCTAAAGACAGGACTGATTTTTCCTCTCTTTAAACTGTACTTTACAATCCAATTTTGAGTATTTCTTTCTGTCTCTTGGCTATAATTCAATCTTGGAGTTACTAAAATTGATTTTACTTTTTCCAAGAAAATACTTTCTTTTTAATAAAGCAATATAAAAGTTAAACAGAGGTCAGTCAATCACTCAATGGTTTTATGAAATGGCCAACTAGAATGTAGCTGCTGTCATCATTTTCAATATTGGAAAGAAACTGTAAACACAGATGTTTTATATCAGAGAAAATTATTTTCACACTGCTTTGCTGAGATGTACAGATGATAGATGGAAAGTTCTTTTAAGAAATACTTTATTCCATTTTCTAAATTCAAAATATATTAAAGTCATACTGTATTTAATATTCTGAATTAACTAATGATGGGAATCAGTACATTTTTACTGCTTGTATCATTGGAAAGGTACTTAAATGATGGAGTGAGGAAAAGGTAATTTGGCCTAACTGGCCCTAACTCTTTTAAAGACAGTATGGTGCTTTGATGAAATTAGGAAAGGATATTTTATATTTCTCAAGGATCACATAACTCATTTTTCAGTGTGTCCAAATCATGTCTTCATTCAAAAGTAATGTCCCTACTACCTCAGCCCTTTTTTTTTTACCTTTGATCTGGGTTGTGCCAATTTAAAGAATACTTACTCATTTATTTATTGCAAGCAGCATAATTCAGTTATGCAGTCAGTTTCTTCATGAGGTGGTGAGCTTAAAACCCTATTGGATATTTCTCATCAGAGACTGAAAGAATATTGAAGAAAACATTATATTGGCCTGGAATGTAGATATATAATTTGTAGAGTAGCGATCTCCACTTGAATTGCTATTGAACATATTGTATTGCTTTGAAAATATTGTCTTAAAATTGTCTGATACAGTGCATTAAAGGTGAGGCACTAAATTAAACTTTCCCCTTTTATTATAGAAAATTTTAATAGAAGAGTACAAGAAATACTATAAACAAATCTCTCTGTACTCTTCATTATTTTAATCATTACTAGCTCATAACCATTTTGGATTTTGAATGACCACTACTCCAGATCATCTTGAAACAAAATTCCAGATACATCATTTCATCTGTATGTATCTTAATATATTTTTTGGCTATATGCATTTCTAGATAAACCACAAAATAATAACACAGAAAATATCAACAAAAATTCCTTAATATTGTCAAAAATCAATGCATTATCGCATTTATTCATTATGTTGTTTCATCCAATTAAATTTATTTTGATGTTTGATTTTAATGACCATGATAGCCAAAAAAGGAGACACCATGAAAGCACAATATAAACAGTATACAATGCATATAACTTCATTTTACAAGTTACATTATGAATAGCAGCGAATGTAAATGTGTATTTCATTCCTTGCAAATTTTAAACATTTTTGCCTGACCTTGTAATATCTGATTAGACTGCCATGGTTTTCATCTTTGTCATTGTTTTCATCTTTTTGTTAACACAATTGACAAAAGAACTCTTACTAGGAAACAGACATTTTCAGCTCTGCAGTCTTCTTGTTGCTGTTTGCTTAACTTTACTAGAGTCACTATCAGTCTCTAGTTGCTTTGTAATAATCTTTTTAAACCACTTTTAAAATATTGTAAGAATTCCTTTAGTTAAAGCCAGGTTATCAAAGCCATAAACCCAATTAAGTCCCACTTAAACTTCCATGTGGTACAATGTATTTCTGTGTCACATGTGCTGTGAAACAATCATTCTTCCCCTAGAATACCTCTCTTATTGGAAACTTTGATTTACCTAAAATTAGAATGAGGGCACCAAAGTCAATCCATATATTTAATGTTGACAAGCTTGTTTCCCCCTAAAAAAAACCTCTTCTAATTAAAAAGTAAACAAGCAGAATTGTAAAACTCTCTTCCCTACTCAGTGACTTGTCACACACACCCCTTTGTGTGAAGGTACACAAAGCATTGATGTTCTCTGAGCTTTCTGGATATACACTTTGCTTTCTGTCAGTACTTTTGGAAAGTTCTTGTAGTTCATTATCTGTTCAACTATTTCTTCTGCTCTACTCACTGTATCTTCTTGATCTGGCATTCCAGTTACACATGTAATGCTCTTTGAATGTGTCTCATGGTATACTATTCTGTTTTTGTTTATTTGTTCTTTCTCCTCTTTGCATTTCATATTGGGAAGTTTCTATCCCTTTTCAATCTCATTGACATTATTATGTTCAATCTACTGATAAGCTCATCAAAGGTGTTCTTCATTTATGTTACAATGTTTTTGATTTCTAGCATATCTTTGTGATTCTTTTTCAGAATTTCAATCTCTTACCCATCTGTTCTTGCATATTGCCTACTTTTTCCATTGCAGCATTTAACATATTAATGATAGTATTTTAAATTCTGTATCTTGTAATTTCCACATCTGTGTCATATCTAAATTAGTCCTGATGGTTTGTCTTTTCAGACTGATTTGTCTTTCCTTCTAGTGTACATATAATTTTTTAAAATTAAAAGTTAAGACATGATATGTTAGATGATATGATTAATACGTAAGTTTTCAGTGTGAAGTTTCATGGTAGTCTGGCTAGGAATTTGTTTTTAATGGTTTCTGTAGCTGTGACTGTTAGATTTCACATTCCTTTTGTCTCCTTTTTTCCATCTTTCCTGTTGGCTTTGGGCTTTTCCTTGGAGAGAATGTCTGTGCTTTGCAGCTCCTTCAACATCTCCTTCTCACAACCCACCAGTACTATAGAGAAGATTTTTTGGTGTGTGACAGGTATGGGATAAACATTCTATAATTTTGTGAATTAACATCAATCTTTTAGTGGACATGTGTTTTGGGAATGTTACCGTTCCAACTCTTCCTTACCCCAGCCCCATAAGAGACAGAAAGATGAGAAGGGAGTAAAGTGAAATACCTTGTCCCTGGTTGGTATAAGCCTCTTCTAAAATTATTTTCTCTATATAGCAAGTCTTTGTTATAGAGAGGGCTCTGGGTGTTTTTCCCAATTGTTACTGAATCCCTCCCTCTGCCAATGTTACAGAAGGTCTTTTGCAACCCTTCATCATGAGAATCAGTTCTGAAAAAAATCTTAAGCATTTTAATAACTTTTCATATTGTTTCTGGCCCCCGGCCTTTCCACTGTCTTTCTAGGACTCTAATTTCACAAGGGACACACCATTTTACTGTGTCATATGTTCATATGTATTTCTCATGTTCTTTATATATTTTCAATTGATTTTGTTTCTCATACTTCAGTCTGGGCACTTCTTTCTGACCAAGTTTCAATTCACTTACTCTCTTTTCGACTGTACTTACCTTAGTGTTAAATCTGTCCACTGACATCTTTTAAATTTGGTTACTGTATTTTCTCTTTGACTCTTTGTAACTTATAGTACCTGGGTAAAATGGCCACACTGTCCTTTAATGAATTGAATGATAGTTGATTTCAACTTCACATCTAGTAATTATATTATCTGGCTCTTCTGATTATTTTTCTCCTAGTAACTGTTAATTTTTATCTGCTGGTATGCCTGATGACTATTTAACATCAGAAATCATATATGGCAAAATATAGATAATTTGAACTTGGATCTCAGGAGGATGTTATTTTCCCTCAGAGAATTGTAATTTTGCTTCTTTTAACAAAGCACTGAGACTCTCAATCTAATCAGCAATTGTGATGATTCCAATTTAAAACAAACCCCTCTTTTGAGGTACTAAGTATTGAATCCAGTGAGCACTGAACTATACCCCCAGCCTTTTTTATTTTATTTTTTGGAAGTTCAGACAGCGTCTCGCTAAATTGCCCAGGTTGGCCTCACACTTGCTATGCTCCTGCCTCAGCCTTCCTTGTAACTGGGACTATAGTCACATTCTATCACACCCAGCTTCATTTGATCCTTATTTCTGATTTACCTTGGACTCCTCGAGTGGGGCTCTTCAGGTTCTAGCATAAACCTCATAGTGTTTATCCCAGTGTTTCGACCTCAGGAATTAGTGAGTCACTTTACTTTGCAGCCTCAGTGGTCCCTTTGAAGTTTGTGGGTTCTGGGTTTACACCTCAGAACTTCCATTTTCTTTGGGATCTGAGTCTCACAAATCTATCATTTGTCAGCGTTCTCATTCTTTCAAATAAATGTAATTTTATTTTAGTTCAGAACTTCTGGTTCTGAGTTAGGATTAGAATTACTTAAAATACTTTTTTCCTCAGTGGGGCCATAGAGAATAACATTAGTGTGTCTTTATCTTAGTGATCAGAAATTTTGCTCCCACAGTACAGTATCATATAAAGTCTGGCCCAGAAATAGATATAAATGTCTACTTTTGGAGGCATAATAGCAGAGATCCAAATCAGCTAGTTTTATTTTATGTTCTTTAAATTTTCACCAGAAATCTCTAGTGATTATCATATGCAAAATTTCCTTTCTTTCTCTTTCTTTCTTTCTTTCTTTCTTTCTTTCTTTCTTTCTTTCTTGTAATTTTTATTGCAAGTACTACTTTTGGTTAGTATAACAAAGTTTTATGGCATGGAACAACTGGAAAGTAACCTGTAAAATTAAATATAGCTCTCTAAGAATTGTGACTAAGCTTAGCATTATAGGTGATAGTTTACTCTTTAAAATTCTACAGCTAGTTTATTGGATTTCCTGATTCCACAAGCCCTAGTAACAAACTTACTGATTTTTACATATTTTAGAGGTCATCTAAAGGGAAAAATGAACAAACTTTCCCAAGTTTCTTTAAAAAGATCACGAATTCCTAAAAAGCATGTCTCTCTGACTTATCTAATGCCTGTTACAGTCTCTCTGTGTAAATACTCTCTGAGTGTCTGATGTGTACAAGCATGATAAATGAATGAAAACAAATGGCATTCCCCAGATTTTCAAGGTTCTTCTGGAAATATGAAACTTCAAACTTAACACAGTTCCATTCCATCTGTGTTCTTACCAACATCAAGTGGGGCAAAGGAATCAGTTCTGAAGTTTGTGGAAATGTTTAAATGGATGAAAATATTAAAAAGAACAGAATGCCCATCATACAGTAACTCAGGTTAAAAAATGACTTAGAAACACCCCCATGCAGGTTCCAGCCCGCCGGAGCCCAGCAGCACAGGCACCGACCAGGACACATGTAAGCTGCCCTCCGGGGGCCTGACCTCAGGACCCCGAAGGAGAACCAGAACGCCCCCATGTGGGGCCCAGCCCGCCGGAGCCCAGCGGCACCAGCACTTGTGGGCCAAACCCCCTCCTCCCATGGTCAGCAACTTGTGGTTCGGAGGTCTTGCTAAACTGATAGCAACCAAGGAATATCAAACAACTATTTGCTAGTATTGTTTTGTAGATTTTGCAGGCCTCCGGTCAGCAACCTGAGCATCTCTTTGGAAGGTGACAGTAGGCAATGTAGCAAGTATGGGGGATTCTCTTCTGTCTTGTCTTTGAGGCCCAATATGGTTCTCTCTGTTTTGCTTTACTCTGATCATTATTATTACTAATAATAAAAAAAAGAAAAGAAAAAAAAAGAATTAGATTGCTGATGGTTCAAGCAATTATTTGCCTTGAAGGTTTAAAATAATTTTCAATGGTTTGTGTATCTTAAGTCTACAAAATTAAGTTTATAATATTTTCAGTGTGATTAATATTTTCCCTAAAATATGGTATTGAAGTCAATATTTTTATACAGTGCATGATTGGAATAATGCAAAGACACACTAACATGTCAGACTAAATTGGAAAAAATAGAAAATTGAGAATCTCTTCATGATTTCTAGCACCCTAGCTACTCATTGATCAACATAATATTATTTCTATACAATATTTTCTTTTATTTATTATATTCTACCTACTCTTGAAACTTTTGTAAAGTGATGAAAATGATAATGATTAGAGAAAATTGTGTAGTTTTGATTCTTGGATAGGTGGTACTTAGGTAGCTATTTCTGTTTTGATAAGTTTAATGGTATTCATTTTAAAGCAATTCTTAAAAATTCTTCTCAACATCAGTACCCTGAACTGTTAAATATATATACTGAACATATAAAAAATATAATAACTACTACACTTACAGCTTCAAAAAATTCTCCAGTTAGATGTTTTCTGAACATACAACATTTAATGTAACAATATAGTTTTAATTGAACAATATTATTAAAAACACTGCATTTGGCATCATTGAGGCTTTGGGTTTTTCTAAATGTCCTCTCAGGAAGTTTCACAAGTAGAAAATAAACTTTATAAAACTATATGACACATGATCAATCTATTAAATTTAGTTTTAAGATTACTTTTGTGACATTAGGTTATAGACTAAAATTCATGTAGGGATTAGTTTTACAACTGACCCTACCTGATTTTCCTGTCACTCACCAAAGTCTTTGCTTTTCATTTGGAGAATATCTTTACCTTTTATTGTACACGTAATTATTCATCTTGATGCTAATAATCCTGCTCATATATTTTAGGGCCTTGTGGTTACAATGATAAGATTATGATAGCTTTCTTCTTAAATTCACAAAACTAGATATTAATTAATGTTACATTAATAGATGTTATTCCTGAGAAAATCTATTTATTGCATTTACAAATTGATGCTTGGAATATATTTAAAATGCTAACAGTTCCTTCAAAGCAATTATATTAGAGTTGCATACATGAAAGATTGAAGAACGTTGCTAATTTGTATCTGAAAATCACTGGCCAATTTCATTGAAATAATCCATAGATAATTCTACCAATGGAGTTTGATAGGAGAAATGGGAAAATTTTTCCATCACACATTCAACACAAAGAATAAATTACTGCTATTTTTAGTTGCAATTTTAAAGTTTGACAATTAATTTGCTGTGACTTTAAGAAAAACCCCAAACATGCTTGATTAAAATTTGCTGGCCATATTCAGAAAAACATGGTTACAAAAGCTAAGGTAACAAAAATCTATAGTGCAGCTTGTGTGCATTTATGTGATGTCATTAGCTAATTTAAACTTATTCAACTTGAAGTTTTAAATAGAGAATGCAATTGGGTGTCAGGCAGAACATTAACTTTCTAAAGTAGAATCACAGTTACACCTTGTACTCCCACTCTATGACCAAAATTGCTTCAAGTAGCCAGAAGGAGGAAGTTGCTAGAGCTGGAAAAGCTTTCCCTAACACTGGAGGGAGGAAAGACATATGTATTTTGTGAGTAGTTGAAATAGGGAGGTGCCAAGACCTTCAGAAAGCATAGCAGGAGGACTACTTATGGACTTCAGAGGGAGTGCCGTTGTATTCCAGAAAGTTTTGATTTAAGGCACCAGGGTCTCCACCCTGATCAGACACTCTCATACCTCAGTATGACCAAGAAACAGCACAACTTTTTCCAGGATATTCTTTCTCAAAGCAACAGTTCAGATACCAAAGTATGTTATTCAAAACCAGATAATCAACTCAATGCCAAGGAGTTCTGGCATGTAAGCTTTAGATTTCAAGACCAAACAAACAAAACCCAATTTGTTTCAGTCTAAAGAACCTTCATATTAAATGGATTTATCAAAATTAAAAATTAACACATAAATTTAAAATTCTGAGCAATATGTTGATGTGTCTTTTTCCTGATTCTCAATCGTCAAGCTACTCGGAGTTCCCACCATATTATAGGCTACCTACAGCTGTAATTACAGTTAAGGGCGATAAGAATGAAAGCAAAAATAAAAAGAGCAAGAGAAGGGTGACAAATTACAAATAAAATAAGAGCAGTTAAAAGTGTGCTCTGGCACAGTGTGCAGTCAGTCATATACAGAATGCAAAGGAAAGATTGAAAATCCAAAATGATGAGTAAGAGGACTATCCTTTCCTTCGTTCACCTCATAAACTGTTACATTAATTAAATGCATTATAATTTCCTAGAAGAAAATACAGTCATAAGTAGATTTATTGGAAAATATATAAAATTTGAGGGAATGTTCTTTGACCATATACTGTCAAATTATGATATTTACAAAGGATAATAATAGTTAATCCACCAATGTCTTTGTTGAAGCCTAGTTTGGGAGAACATTTAAAAGGAGAGTCACAAGCTTATTTCCTTTTTATAATTGTCTCATGAGCACATTCTTGGTCACAAATAGAATCAACTCCTATGTCCATATGTTGTCATATATTTATTTGATCAGCAGATCATTCTTCTTTTCCTCTTTTCTTTAGCTCTTAATGCTCTCACCTCTGAGCTTTGAATGTTCTTTCTAGAACAAGATGTTCCTACCTGATTGATAGTTTACATTGGTGCCTGAGGGGGAAACAAGAAAATAAAATCAGAGGATAAAATATATAATTCAGACAAGTTTATTCTAAAGCCAAAGTAAAGATTCATGCTTAAAATAGTGATTATTTCATAATACTTGCCACAAAATTTAAGCTTTTCTTTGTAACAAATTATAAAAATAATGTAAAGCTTCTTTTTCTTCATTCAGACTCTTTCTGGTTTGTCATTTGACCTAGCATTATTTGGAGGAGACTATAGCATGCAACATTCCCTAACCAAAAGATTTTTTCCAAGAATTTAGAGCATAAGATCAACAGACAGTATATAAAGGGGAGAAAAGTTATTAATAAGTATTTATTCACTTCACATACCCATTTTATTTCACTTTGTCCTCCTATTCTAACAATGGGACCCAATGAGCCCCCAGCTTGGTTCTCTAAAATATAACTGATCTAATCACTTAATATTTGTCTAGGTTCCTTTCTCCTAACATCATTACCTAGATGTGAAAAATTCTGACATCACCATTTGGATTTCTGAAGCAAAACCCCCAATTAACCTACTGGAAAAAGCAGGCCATTGTTCTACTTAATAAAAATTATATAGAAGGTAGTAAAGCATAGCACAATGTTGAAGTGTATTGTAGCTATAACTCATACTTCAGAAAAGATAGAAATAAGTGAACATTCAAATGTTAAAGAGTGTGACATGAGCTGAGCCTGGAAAAAGATGAATTTTTTCATTAGTAGTGGGAAAGGAAAAGACATTTGATATAAAGAAGCACAGTTTATTTCTTTTCATTTATTCAACAAATACTTTTTGAGCATCTGTTGTATACCATAAGCATTCTAAAGGCTGGGAATAGGTGCTGAGAAAGACAAAGCCTTTGCCTTCAAAGAGCTTTTATTCTCATGAAAAATGAAGTGATCTAGTGAAATAGCAATTGACGGGATACATCATTGCTGCTTACTCTCCTTCCTTGACTTCTGGAAGCCCAGCTTCCTTTGTTTTGGTCATTATGGCTATTTCTCTCTAATCTCATCGATGACTAACCTTAGTGTACAGTACCACACAGCTCTGTCCTTAGTCTTCTCATTTACTTTCACTTTCATGGTGATCTCCTCTAGATTCACATTTAAATTTTATCTATGTGTCATTACCACGCAAATTTGTATCTCTAACTTTGAAACTCCCCCACGAACTCTAGACTCATATTCAACCACCTACTTCAAAGCTCATGTTGAATGTCTAGCAGGAATCTCAAACTTAACATATTCAGGAAGCAAACTCCTAATATCTCCTTCAAAATATATCTTCTTGCTGTCTTCTCCTCTTTGTAAAATGATAGCCACAGTCTTTTGCATTTCTTTGGCTCTTAACCATGGAGTATTGTTTGTCTCTTTCTTCCTCTCATTTCTGACAACCAATTCACCAACAAATTTTATTTCTCTATCTTCAAAACATATCTAGAGTTATTCTATTTTTCAGCATTCCACAACCAGCATAGTTGCCAAAACTTCCTCATTAGAGGATGCTTTCATTTGGCCCTTGTGAAGCCTATTCTCAAATAGATATGAAGGAAAAAAAATCCTTTTAAAACTTAAGTAGGCTCATGTTATTTTTCAGTTCAGAATCCTTTACCTGTTTCTCATCTAACTCCCTGTAAAGCCAAAGTACTTACGTGGCCCTACAAGACCTCATACAAATTGTCGCCTTTAAACTCAGTGATCTCACAATTCTTTAACTGAAGTTTTCACTGAGACTTTCTGGAGAGAGTTTTACTGTTTTGGGAGGCAGCCTAAGGCATAAAGAACAATCTTAACTATGTGTAAATGTTTTATCATCAATTTCTAGATATTTGAATGAGCAAGTCTTCACATTATGGTAGTTCTCAACTTGAAGTCCTCCAGCTGAGACCTTAGACATTGTGGAAAAGTAACATATGGCCCCTGCTATTACATGTCTAAATTCTTGACTCACTGATCTTTGAGATAACAAATGATTGTTTTATATTTCTGTTTTGAGTTATTGTTTATGTAGTTTTAGGAAAATTAGCAGGTCTCCAAAGTAGGTATGTGGGACCCTAAGGAAATATTTGTTGTGAGGCTACAGTTTACATAAACTGTCTGATTAAAAATATATTTTTAGGATAATGGACTCATGTAAGGTATGTTGATTTATTAAGCAACATTTTGTTTATTATTCAATGAGTGCAATGAAGATTTTAAATCTTGTGCCTGATAGTTACATTGGATCAACAGATCAGTCCTGTTCTGGTGTCCAGTGTCTCATAATTGCAAGGAAGAAATATTTGCTTGGCAGCGGAAGTGATGCCGTCCTCCTGGGACTGAAACTTGGTCAAGGGGCCCCAGAATCATGGGCACCAATATTCTTTGGCACCTACTCAAATCCACGCAGAAGACTAAAGGTCAAAGAATGCTCAAAAGAGGAGAAAATGGATCCATGTTGACTCCCTTAATGGTACATCTGGCTTTAGTAAGTCCCATGCACAAAATTTGGACTTAGAAAATTTGGTGAAGGAAGATCCAAAGTATGAGGACCTTTGAGGCATGGGGATTAGAATAAAGGCTCTACTTGTCTAAATTGTATACTGAAAAATCAGAACACCTTCCTCAACATCCTATTTAAAATATTTTTGTCTATTAGCATTCTGCATGCACTTTTCCCACTTTGCATTTCTATGTAGCAATTACAAAAATGTGATATACTGCATACTTGACTTTAAAAGTTAATGCTTCTTTCCTCTAAAAGGTAAGTCTTAAGAACACAGTCATGTTGTTTGTTTTGTTCACTATTCTGTCTCAACCAACCACACTAGTATCTAGAGGTTGCTGGTTATTCAGTAATATCAGGTGATAATCATTGTTGAGAAACTAAGAATAACAGAATTGCTATGGTTTAAATATGCTATGGTGTATCCCACAGGGCTCATTCAATGAAATTTGAGTCCCATTGTGAGATATTAAGAAGATAGAAATTTAAATTGTCTATGATGTTGAGAGGTGGGACCTTTAGAGGTGATTAGGGTTGGATAAGGCCATCTGGTGTGGAGCCTCACAATTGAATCTGGTAACTTCATAAGAATGAGGAGAAACCAGAAGAAATGTCCACATATCCTCCCCATCTCTCACCATGTGATGCCCTGCACTACCTTCACCTCTGTCTGCAAAAGGTCATTACCAGGTTCAGGCCCTTGACCTTGCATTTCTGGAACTGTGATCCAAAATAACACCTTTTATTTATAACTTAATTGTTCTTAGCAGTAGAAAGTGGATTAATACAGGGACACAGAAAAGTGAGAATAGAAGGCATTATCAGTAACTGATTGTGTCAATTTGAGTAAGAAATGCCCAAATAAACTGGATCAGCATAGTTCTGGGTGTGGCTGAGGGAACTTGCTGCAAATGGAAGACTCACCCTGGGTGTGAATGGCACCAACCAATAGGCTTGTCACTTGAATGAAGTAAAAGGGAAGAAGTCAAGCTAGTTTCTGTTTCTTTGGAGGAGCTTATCTTAACCTGTATTTTGAATGATGTTTCCTGGCTTCCAGCACAGACTCTTCAGCCTTCCATTTCAGATGCTTTAACCTCTTGATATGGACTTGCATGGGACACTACAGTGAGCTCCAGGCCTTTGACCTCTGACTTGATCCTTTGAATCTCCAGCAACAGACAGCCCTTTTGCACTCTTCTTCATTGCTAGTATCCCAACTGGATAGAAAGCAGCTGTAGGTCAGGGGCCTTGCCTATTTTGTACTTGTCTATCTCCACGTTTGAGTATAGAGTACGATGCATTGAACAGTATGAAAATATTGCACAAGTGAATAAAGCTGAAAGGATTGATAAAAATCCTTAAAGATGTATCATATGAGAATATAAAGGGAAGGAATATCAGGTAAGATTTGCTGAACATGACGCTGCTTGAAGAAGTGACCAGCACATTTGCATTCCAGGAAGATAGAGCTGCTTCAAAAATTCTGGGAGCATTTTGAGTTACAGATTATAGTTTGAGATTTGGAGATGAGGACAAGAATAGCTTTTAAATATTAAGAATGTAGCTGAGAGTATAGCTCTGTGGTAGAGCACTTGCCTGGCATATGGCAGGTCCTGAGTTTAATCCCTACTACTACTGCCCCCCACAAAGAATGCATCATATCATGAATGTATAGTTGTAAGCTACTTTAAGATTAATCCATATAATACAATTGGGCCACAGCAAAGAATTTTCAGTAAAGAAGTTATGTGCATAGGCAGATGTGATATAGCAAGATTTGAAGACATATTTGGTGTGAACAACATCAGATTTAAGAAAATCAGACACTGGCTGGTTTAACAGACCAGTGGTGGTCAATCTAGAATTTTGGAGTGAAGGGGAGCTGAAACATTGACATAATAACCTCTGTTATGGTTTGGATCTAAGTTTCCCCAAAAAAGCCTCATGTGCTCACAAGTGGGGCTTTTAGGAGGTTATTGGATCACGGGGGCATGCTACTCATCAGTGGATTAGTCCAACAATTATAGCTACAAGTGATATTGGCAAGTGAAGCTTGGTGGGAGAAAGTAGATTACTGGGGCCAAGGCATGAAAGGGTCTATCTTTCCCCATCCTGCCTTTACCTTTCTCTGCACCACCATGTCATGACCTGTTTCTTCTCTGCCATAATGCCTGCCTGAGAGTCTGCTGACTATGGACTAAAACCTCTACAGACTGTGAGCCAAAATAAACCTTTCCTTCTTCAGGTTATGGATGTTGGGTATTGTGTCCCAGAAATGTGAAAGGAACTAAGACAACCTTACTTACTGCTTTCTTCCTCTATTAATTTTATACTTGTGTTGGAGCCATTTGCCTTCTTTGACAATCCTGACCTTGCCCCAGGACTTGGAAGCAAATCTGTCCATAATCAGAGGTAATTAAAAAGAGAAATCTAAGATCTCAAAGGACTAAAAAACCAGGTCAACCTTACTGCTTCTCTCTTTCTGACTTCATTCTCTAAATTTAGTAAGTTGGTTGCTGCCTTGTTCTTAGAATTAAGCTCAAATCTCTACCCGTGTGTCCATCAGGATCTGGGCCGTATCTTACTGTTGCTAGTTGTCCTGATTGCATAGCCACCACTAACCTATATGGTATTTTTATGTGATTTAGAAAGAGGTATCTTCTCTGAAAAAAGGTGTCCTCTCTTAAACTCTCTGATTTTAGGATTGATAGAGCAGGAATTTAGCCCTTATTGACTCTTTTACTGATCATTTTTGTATCATTCAAAGCTGCGCAATGGCCCGTGGTGGCCTTGCCTGTATCCTTTATCTTATCCCCAATCCTCAGTTTCATGCCCCTCTTATTACCAGACTTTAGTGAGCTCCTGCCAGCATCACCTTCTGCTTGAGTTTCTTCTAGCTTCAAGATAGTTTAGCATGTTAGGGGGCAAGTTGTTTAGTTCAAGTTTTGTTTTACTCATTTTTCAGTTAGGTTCACAATTCAAATACTGATACTGAAAGCTACCTACCTTAGTTTTGTAAATCCCTCACACATATTGTTATGAAACTAATATTTGGCTTTATCATTGAGTTGTGTTTCTTTTCTGTAATTGAACAAAGTCTCCACTGTCTTATTTTCTTCCTAACAATTGCCACCTAAATCATAGATCTAATGTTTATATATATGTAGATTTCTTTCTCTAATTTTTGCACTGTTCCATTGTTTATGTGCATATTATTTGTATCAATATCACGTTGTATTACTTAGATTTGTAAGAATTGCTGACAACATGAGAGCTGTGTGTGTGTTTGCATGTATGCATACACATACACATATGTATTTGTTTTTATTTATAGTAATATTTGGATTTTTTGCCTGAAGATCTACTCATGATTTTAATATAGCTACACAAATTTGCTTTCAGGTAAGGTTTTCATGGTAAATATTTTGAATACCTTTTTTTTAAAATAACTTTTCAGTCTATGCACACATATGGATGCATGTTTGTGTATGCATGTGTGTGTGTGTGTGTGTGTGTGTGTGTGTGATGCTGGAGATCAAATCCAGGGCTTGACACATGCTCAGCAAGTGCTGTATCTCTAAGCTGTATCTCTGACCTAGTATAACTGTAAATTAGGTGAATATCTTAAAAGCTTTGTTGTTGTTACTTATATCTGCTATGATAATATTTGTCTTTTAATTGGAGACATTTATTTAAGTTATAACCAGTATGTTTGGGTTTAAATCCATCATTTTGCTATTTTAAAGTACTCACTTGCTCAGTAAGATACTAGGAAACAGAATGGAGCAAGTAATCTAGAAGATTATAAACAATGACCAAATGAGATTCATCTCAGGAATACAGGAATGGTTCAACATATGCATATCAATAAATGTAATATACCATATCAATAGAGCCAAAGGCAAAAATCACACGGTGATCTCAATAGATGCAGAAAAACCTTCCCCTTCTCCTCTTCCTCCTCCTCCTCCTCCTTTTTTTGCACCAGGAATTAAACTTGGAGCCTCATGCTTGCCAGGCAGATACCATACTGCCAAGCTACATTTCTGGCCCCAGAAAAAACTTTTGATAAAGTCCAACACTCATTCACGATGAAAACCCTACAGAAAGTCAGAATAGATGATCTTTACTTCAATATGATAAAAGCCATCTGTGAAACACCAACAGCCAACATCACACTAAATGGACAAAAAATCTGAAAGCTTTCACCCTAAAATCAGGAAGAAGACAAGAATATACAGTATCACCATTCCTATTCAGTATAGTTCTGGAAACATTAGCTGAAACAATCAGGCACAGAGAGAGAGAAAGAGATAAACGGAATAAGGATAGGAAAAGAAGAAGTGAAATTGTCATTATTTGAAGATGACATAATACTTTACATGGAAGACCATAAAAACTCCACCAAAAGACTTCTAGATTTAATAACCAAATAAAGTAGTGTAGCTGGATACAAAGTCAACACTCAAAGATTTTCTTTTTTTTTTTTTTTTTTTGGCACTGGGGATTGAACTCACAACCTCGCGCCTGCCAGGGCAGGCACTTAAGGCACTGAGCCAAACTCCCAGCCCTGGATTTTTTGAGGCAGGGTCGCACTATGTAGCTCAGGCCAGCCTTGCACTCGCGTTGTAGCCCAAGCCGGCCTTGAACTCACAACGCTCCGCCTACCTCAGCCTCCCGAGTGCTGGGATTAAAGGCAACACTCAAAGATTAATAGCATTCCTGTACACAGACAACAAACTCACTGAGAGAGAAATTAGGGAAAACACATCCTTCACAATAACATCCAAAAATGAAATACTTAGGAATCAATCTAACAAAGAAACATATATATATATATATATATATATATCTCATATTGAAGTAAGATCAATATATATATATATATCATATTGAAGTAAAGATCAATATATATGTATATATTGAAAATTACAGTACTCTGCAAAAGGAGATTGAAGGAAATACCAGAAATAGAAAGATATCCCTTGATCTTGGTTAGGAAGAGCCAAAACAGTGAAAATAGCCATACTCCCAAAATTGTTATACATATTTAATGCAATCCTGATCAAAATACCATTATCATACCTCACAGAACTAGAGAAAATATTCTTAAAATTCATTTGAAAACTGAAGAGACCTAGAATAGCAAAGACAATTCTGGGCGACAAAGGCAAGGCAGGAGGAATCACAATACCTGACTTCAAATTATACTATAAAGCTACTGTGATAAAATCAGCATGATACTAGCAAAAAAAAAGACCTCAGGATTAATGGAGCAGATTATTAGATGCAAACACAACGACAAACTCACTCAGCTAACTTAGCTTTGTCAAAGGGGCTACACATGTTCACTGGAAGAAAACCTCTTTAATAAACGGTGCTGGATAAACTGGCTCTCTACATAATGAAGACTAAAACTAGACCCTTGTCTATCACCATGCACTAAACTAAAGTTAAAATGGATCAAAGATATAAATACTAAAACAAAAACACTAAATCTATTGGAAGATTAAGTAGGTATAAATCTTGAAGACATAGGGTAGGCAGAGGGTTCATGAACAAAACCGAAACTACATGGGAAATGTTTCAAACAATCAACTATTGGGATCTCATCTTATTAAAAAGCTTTCGCACATCAAAAGAAATCACCAGCAGAGTGAAAAAAACAACCCACAGCGTGCAAAAAATGTTTAACGAATTGTACCTCAGACAAAGGACTTCTATCTAGAACATATAAATAATTGAAATAGACAGGACCCCGAATTCAAAGACCCAATCCAAAAATGGGCATTTGAGATGAATACACAATTCTCGTATGAAGAAATACAAAAGGAAAACATAAGAAAAAGTGTTCAACATCATTGGTCATTTTAGAGATGTAAATTAAAACAACACTGAGATTCCATTTCTTTCCAGGAAGAATGGCTGTTATCAAGAAATCAATCAGTAACAAACGCTGGGAAAAGGAAGCCTTTTCCACTGTTGGTGGGAGTGTCTGATTGGTTCCTGTTGTGCAACCACTGTGGAAATCAGTTTGGCGATTCCTCAGAAAGCTAGGATTTGAGGTCCCATTCAACTCAACTATTTCCTATCTGTTTATCTTCCTAGAAGAATTAAAAACATCTTACCACAACAATGTATGTGCATCCATGTTTATAGTAGCACAATTTGTAATAGTTAAATCATTGAAGCAACCCTAATGCATCGACCAAGGAATAGATAAAAAATATATATTTTTATACAATGGAGTAGTGCTTAGGCACAAAGAAAGATAAACTTGAGACTTTTATAGGTAAATGGATGCAACTTGAGACCATACTCTTTAGTGAAATAAATCAGGCTCACATGTGTAAACATTGCATTACCTTTCTGGTGTGAGAAATTTTTAAAAGAGTAAATAATATCTAAAATGTACAATAGAAATTGTGAAATGGGAAGAAATTGTTAAAAGGACAAAGGAACTAGGATGAGGGAAAGGGAAACAGGAGGGGAAAAAGGAGAAAAATGCAAGTTAGCTATAGTATTAGTGTCTCTTAGTTCATTGAAAAGGAAAGTTCATGCTAATATTAATTGGAGAATATTTTATGCCCATATTTTGTATTCCAAGTAGCTATTTTGAAGATGACAATGTACACTGTATTGACCCTTGTTATTCTCCTGTTTTTGTGTTAAATTCTGTTTTACATTTTTTTCCGTAAAAAAAATATTCCCTTGTTTATCTTGTGTGTTTTTCTCTCATTTAGGTCAGGCAGTTACTCCAAATATGTATGATTTAAGTTATTTTACCATCATCTCTTCACTATATACAAATTACTCCAGAACTATAGAACTTCAGCAAATATAAAAACACATCTCAAGTGCGACACAGTATAAAATGAACAGCAAGGAGTACGAGGGGAACAGAATTAAAGAAATGATAACTGGGCAGCTGTGAAGGGGGCAAGTGAATCTGAAGGGGCAAAGGTGCAGCTAAAAAGTGTAACAGAGTCAAACACAATGGACTCTGATTGGTTCCTATTGTCATTAACCACCTGTGTTAGACAGTTTGGACTGCACAAAAAACTGCCTTATAATCACTATATCATGTGTTTGATCCATATGTATCATTTTTCTGGCTCTGAAAAATAGATTGGAGGTGGCTCCAATCTATGAATGTTCATGCCGAGACCCAAAATTTAAGAAAAGTGGCTCTTTGGAATAAGTCTGACTTTCCCAAAGGAATACACAGAAATAGATAATGACATACAAGATCCCTCATAAAATATGTACACTGTCACTTCCTCCCACATTCCATTGACTAAAACAAGTCACAGGGAGAAACCACTATCAAAAGGTCAGGGAAATATCTTTTTCCTAAAGAAACAGAAGAGTTAAGGAATAGATATTTGGTGAACAATAGTCTAATCAATCTCAGTGTCTAGTGAGAAAATGTTTTTATAGTGCCCATTATTTTCTGTGCTTTCTGATCATACAGTAAACAATTTTATCCTTGAGTTTCTGTACATTATTTTGATGTTTATGAATCTTTAAATGACATCTGGAAAGAATCTGAGTTCTTTCTTTATAAATTCAGCTTGCAGTAGACTACCATACATTTCAGAACTTGAAAACTATTTATGTAAGGTATTTAATTCTTTTCCTCTTCCCATAGTAAGAATTCATAGTTCTCTTCAGATGCAGGAAATAACAATTTCAACAGGCAGTTTCAACTAGTTCCATTAAGAGTAAGAATTTGTCCCTGAGTTTTAGGATGTTTGCAATTAAAGTTTGAAATTTTACTATTTTAAAACTGATTAATATAATAAGTATTAGAGTAGTATAAATCCAAAATATAAATGTGAGAATATAGCTTTACTCATTTTATTTAGTTTTTACTTTTGTTTTTGCTTTATGTCCACATTGCATTCTTTTTAATTTTTTGGGGAAAGTTGACATATAATATTTGCAGTTTTGTGCGTTATAATTTGATACATGTGTCATGATCAAATCAGAAAAATTGGTATTTTATTTTATTTTGAAACAAGGTCTAGCTACGTTGTCAATGTAGAACTCCAACTTGTAGTCCTCCTATCTTTGCTGGGATGTATTTTATTATTTTTAACATTAAAGAAATAAATTTCCAATATATTAGAAAAATTATCATAGGGAATAAGACAAAAGCAATTCCAAGAATGTACTAGAAAAAAATAATAATGAATGATGGTTTTTGCTTGCTAAATGCACCTCTATAAAACCTCTCAAATTACAGAGGAGATATATATCCAGAATAGCATGAATGAAACAAATGCCTCCAGTCTTATGGATATGTATAACAAAACCAAAAGTACATAATAAAGGTGGCAAAATATTGGAACAGGCAGCGGTGGAAGTTCCATCTTACCTAATATCTTCAGGGAAGAGGAATTCATAGTAGATGTTTCAAAAGATATAAAAGATTAACTGCAGAAATGTAGTATCATAATACTGAAAATGATGTATTTTTTAAATTCTGAAAGAATAAAGCTCAGTGAAAGTTTTTAATGAGTTTGGTTGACCCAGAAGGGCAAAGCATCATTGATACTAAAAAGTCACAAGCAGCAAAGGGAGAACACCCATTAACTATCTGGACAAAAGGGAAGGTTAAAAAACAAAAAACAAAAAACCTGGGAGACTTAGAAATAAGAGAAATCCAATCTGTAAAAAATGCAGACGTTTCAGAAGAAACAAGTAACAAGGAAGGAAGGGAGGCAATCTGTAAAAAATGCAGACGTTTCAGAAGAAACAAGTAACAAGGAAGGAAGGGAGGCAAGAGGAAGGAAAGGGGAGAGGAAAGAAAAGAAATAAGGGTAAGAAAGAAGGGAGAAAGAGAACAAAGAGGCCAAAAGGAAGAAGGCAGCCAGAGGTGGAAGGGAGGGAGAAGAAATTCAGGTAGAGCCAAGGCAATTACTAGCTTTAACTCTAATGTGCCCCATAAATCTTTGCTTTGTTAGTGTGTTTATTTTGTCAGGATTTTTCTTCCCTTTTTTTCTTTCAAGAGAATGGTTCAAAAATAAATCCAGCACTTTATATGTGCTATACTGGAAAGGTTTCTCTGAACACTTAACAGCCTATTGCCAGAAATAAAAGTCCTGCTTATGAAAATCTTTACCAAGTCTAGGGAGGAAAATAGATACTTACATTTCTATGCAATTTTCCAAATCTCAATCTGAAATCTTCAGTTTCTTTCTTTCTCTTTCTTTCTTTCCTTTCTTTCTTTTCTTCCCTTCTCTTCTTTCTTGCTTGTCTGTCTTTCTTTTTTGTAAAATCAAGGTATTTTCTTTCAAAATAATCTATGTACAGCAGTGTGTATAATATATTGTAATGCAGAAAAACTTCCTGTTTTCTGTCACACTATTTGTTGTTGTTGTTGTTTGTTTGTTTGTTTTGTTTTGTTTTTTAGGTAAGATATACTTCACAAGCAGCTGCAATTGTAAGAATGGGCTTCAGTGTACAAGGAAGTTTTTGAGAAAAAAATTTTGGTCAATATTCAAATTTCATCTCACTCTATTTACTTTTGAACTTGCACGTATGTAAAACCATATTCCAAATGAAAAGCATGAGTCATTCCTCCTTGTTTATGTGTCTTCATGTCAGCTCACAGGGATTAATATTATTTCTGACTGTTGTCTTCCTTCCTAAAAAACACAGCTTGATAGAACACTTGCATGACATGCATGAGGTCCTGTGTTCAATTACAAGTACTGCAGAAGTGAAAACAAAAATCACTTCAGATAACACCCCCAACCCCAGAGCTTCTTTGAAGTTTGTGTACTGGATATACCACCCATGAAATTGATTTCTTTTACAGACTATTCTCTGGACTATTCTCCTTCATTCACAGATGATTTGAAGTCCTTGCCTTTCACAATGATCACTTCCAGGTTGAGTGTATTGGCCTCTTAATTCTTTGTTCTCATTTATTCAATTTCTTCGCTGTCTTTGATAGCCACCTTCATAGTTCTACTCTGTAGTTTACCCTATATACTATCATTGTCTGTAAATTAGCTATCGCGAAAATTTCTTTTTTGTGCATCTCAACCCAGTTTAATTCCCTTAGTTTTGATTAGTTCTGCATGTTCAAATACCATAGTAGTTCATTCTGTCCCAATTTTATTACTTCATCCAATCTACTTTTTCAAAATCACTGTTTTCTCCTTTCTTCAGTTTCATCAATGCTCATGGTCAATGATCATCAAATAACTTTCATGTAAATGCCCTAGAAATGTTTCACTTTCTCTCACTTACATGTACCCTAAAAAAAAAAAAATTCATCCTTTGTTGAACTAAGCTATCTTTGTTCCACATCCACCAAATCAATATAGAAGAAAAAATATGTGCTTACATAACTTGCAATTGAATGATTACATGCCATAACAATCATAGCTAAACTTTCAAATTGGTATCCTTTTATGTTAGGTGGGAAGTTTTTTTTTTTTACTGTGTCTGAGATAACTCATAAATTTTCATAACCTTTAGTGATGACCTCTTTTCACATTTTACTTTAAAAATACTCAAAATCATACATAATCAAGAAAACCATATGCATCCATATTTATACCGAATGTGTCTTTCTCCTTCCTACAATGGAATAAGCACTTTTGTTCACCACAAACTGCCTGCCTCTCTAGAACACTCTCTCCTCTTTCTTTTCTCTCTTGGAGCAACATACTCCTATTCATTGAATCATTTCTCTTCATGCTACCTCAGCATTAGTTTCCTTGAACTATTACTACTTAGCCTTCCATCTCCTTTGTTCTCTTTTTCATCTTTTTCATCCCATCTCCCCATTTATTCTTGAACTTACTCAGTTTGGGTTTCTGTTTCCATCAAATGTACTGATATTGCTTTTTGAAATTCTCAAACACTTTTCAAAGTTATCAAATGCAATGAACTGTGTATCAGTTCTGTGTTAATGGGCCTCTCAGCAATGTTGGACGTCACTAGCCACTTTCTGCTTCTTAATTTATCCTCTGCTTCTAGGGCAGAACTATTCTTTGTTTATTTTGGTTTTTTACTTCATAGTCTGTCTTGGGATCCTTTGCAGATTTCAACTTTTCTGACTTCTAAGATTATAGTTCTCTAAAAATTATCCTAACTGTAGTTCTCATAAATACTCTTTTAAGTAATATTCAGTTTTAGGCCTTTAAAATATCATATATGCTAATTTGATACATTAAATCTCTTGCCTTGACCTCTCTTGTGAGATCTAGACTCATCTAAATGCCTGCCTGGAATCTCCTCTTATGTAATATATTTGGAGAAACACTAGCTGCTTTATAATAAACTAACCTTCTGTTATGGTTTAAATCTAAAATATCTTCCCAGTTGACAGTTGGATCATGGGGACATTGTACCTATCAGTGGTTTAACCCAGTGATGATTTCATAGTTGAATGCATGGTTAGAGGGTGGGACCTGGTGGGGGGATGTGGGTCACTAAGAGTTGACCTTTGGAGACTCTTGCTCTCACTCTTGCTTTCTCTGATTCTTCTTGGTCTCTTTGCTTTCTGAATCCCATGGGTTGAGCAGTTTCTCTCTGCTGGGCCCTTTCCCCATGCCATTTCTGCCTTACAGCCAGCTGGTCTTGGACTAAAACCTCTAAAAGCACAAGCCAAAATAAATTGTTTTCTTTTAAGTCATATATGCCAGATACTTGTTCCAGCAATAAGAAGCTAACTAAAACACCTTACAAATTTCAGTGGCTTAGCCGGGCGTGGTGGCGCACGCCTTTAATCCCAGCACTCAGGAGGCTGAGGTAGGAGGAGCGTTGTGAGTTCGAGGCCGGCTTGGGCTACAACGCGAGTGCAAGGCTGGCCTGAGCTACATAGTGCGACCCTGCCTCAAAAAAAACTAGGACCGGGAGTTCAGCTCAGTGGCTTAAGCGCCTACCCTGGCAGGTGTGAGGCTGTGAGTTCAATCCCTGGTGCTGCAAAAAAAAAAAAAAAAAAAAAAAGAAAAAAAAATTTCAGTGGCTTAATAAAATAAAAGCCTATTTTAAAATTTATATTTATGGTACATTTTGAGGAATTTCCACAGGTCTCCTTCCTTATGGTAGGAGTTCTAGACTTCTTTTTACTTACATTTCCAATCTTATCTAGTACCTGAAGATATTCTAATTTCAATCGATGGAAACTAAAGAGTGGATAAAGGCTATGTATATCTGAGTCTCTTGTGCCCAGGAAGGCACAAAACATGTTTTTCATTATTGTATTGGGAGAATTAGTAAAGCGGCTCCAAATGGTTGTAGAAAAAGCTAAGAAATAATTGTATTTGGTGAAAAGTTACTCATGAGCAACAACTCTACTATACTGTAGGGAGTATGAACCACTGATGGAGGGCTAGCCATCTCTGCCATACACTGCTTTCTTTCCACCAGATAAATACCTGAAGTCCTTCTCCTACACAAGATACAATCAACAGTTTATAAGATGGTAACTGAAAGATTATATGGCTTCTGCATGCAGCGAAGAGTCTGGGACCTCTGGGTGAGGAATGATTTTCTCCAGCACCAGTGCATAGGGTTCGCTGTGCTCCGGAAACATATGAACGAAAATAAGATTTGTCTATCTGTCCCACTCCTCACCATGACAATATTTAACATGTAGTGATGAAGCAAGGGGAGAAAATGCAATGAAGTCCACAACCTGGAAAGGCAGCATGAGAGCCATAACTGTCACTGTGCAGCAAAGATGAAAACCTGAAGGACAGGTAATGCAAGCTTCTTTACTTAGGCAAGGGAGCAACTTTCTTAATTAGAGTCTCATTCTACTTCATAGGAAGAACTCATTTGTTCATTGTTTTCCATGGCCTTTGTCTGCATGGACCAGCTATCTTCTGAGATGTTTTCTATTTGGTCCATTATTCCTATGGCTGCATCTGAAGAGGATGAAGAGATACATATATTTTCCTAAGGAGAACTTCTTTTGTAAACTTTTGTAGTCATCATTGTTCATGTAAATTTGGAAGCCTGATGGATGTTTGAAGGCTTATGAGTCAAAGGTTGGCTACAAAGGCAGGTTGCTTGGCACTACAATTTCTCAAAATGTTTTAGGCTTCTAATTTATTTATTTCCAGTTCCATGTATAGACCCACATTCAAATTTTTTAGACACTAATTTTCAGGTCAATTTTAATTATATTTTCCTGATCCAAAATTTCTCTATTTAACTTGGTAGCAACTGCTTTGAGACATTGTAAAATAATATGCTTGAGTGGCAAATCCACATGTAGCACTATGACTTTTATTCTGTTGGGCAGAATTAACGATATTGCCCGACCTTCATACAGTAGGTTGGGAAATACCTGAATGGGCAGCTACTTACCAGCAACTCACTTTATAAAATGAGAGGAGGAATATTTGGCAAACAGTTAATGGCTTGAGCAATAAATCATAGAGGATAATTACTAGTCTTCGTCAAATGTCATTAGTAGACATCTGAAATTTAAGGTATCCCACCTGATACATACGTTCAGTAAAACAAATGCTATTTCAAAGTTTGCAAATATTTTTCTTTTAAAGAGTTCCTCATTTTTAAAACACTTTTTTAAAAAAAGAATTAACTTTATCCACCTCTAGTTACTATTAAAGCGTTACCGCTTACATTTCAGTGTAAACAGATTACAGAGAGAAAGAGATACAAGTATGTCAACTTTGTAATAAATTTATAATGTGCCATAATAATAGAGTGACCCAGGCCAACATACTCTGTGAAATACACATAATCTGTGCAGCTTTGTTTTTGGAGAATCTTCCCAACTATGAAAATGAATAGCAACAGAACCTAGGCTATATTTAGACTCATAAATAAGAACCATGTATGAAAATTTTCCCTATGTATACTGATCCTTTTGAAAATATGAGGATATCTATTTTCTTCCTCTTTTATGCTTATTCTAGAATATACTAGTTCCCTTAGTTTAAAATTGATCTTCTGGGGTAAGGATGTAGCTCAGTGGTAGCACACTTACCTAACATGCATGAGGCCGTGGATCTAATCCCTCACACTGGGGTGTGTAGGGGGTGTCTTCCCTAAATGATAGCCTTACCACAAAAATGTTGAGTTTAAATAAAATTTTGTATACTTAAAGCAATTTTTAAAACTTAGCAGTTTGAAAGTGTTTCTCATGCATTAGAATATAAAAGGGTACATTTACATTTTGTATAGCTAGTGAAAAATTTGGCATGGTGGTTTTTGTAAATTGTCTTTTACTATAATATGAATTTTTCTTTCTAATTGAACCTCTCATATAATTTGGAATTATCTGGAAGGCCAAACCAGGTTTACCCAAATGTGTTTAATGAAACACTGGTTTCTTGTCATATTTGCAGGTAAATTTTTAAAAGAGCTATTGTAGAAGAATCAATTTGAAAACCATTGACTTGAACAAAGTTCTGTATTTGTATTTCCTAGAAAATTTAGAGTCTTTTTGTTGTTGTTGTTGTTCGGTACTAGGGATCAAACTCACAACCTCACACCTGCCAAGCAGGCACTTAAACCCCTGAGCCAAACTCTTGGCCCTATTTTTTTTTTTTTTGAGGCAGGGTCTTACCATGTAGTTCAGGCCTTAGAGTCTCTAATATATGAACTTTATCATGATGTTTCAAAGAATACAGTACTTTACAAATTTATGTTAGTTTAATTATTTTAATTTTCTGACACTACTAACATTTTTATGGATGTGGAGAGTACTTTCAGGAAACACTGTCAGTTTATGACATATGTTCTTTAACCCCTCATGATTCCACCATCCAAATGTACTTCAAAGACATAAAGAACCTAAACCCATTCACAGTCATCCAAAGTCCAATTACTGTAACTGTAGGAGGGATATTTTGTTCATGGCATCCCAACCACATTTTATAAATTACAGTGGAAAATTAACTTAGTTTCCTATTCGTCCTTTTATATGAAAAAATATTGCTGCTTTAAAAATTAAAGCTTCACTGTCATCATATTTGTTTCTCCCAATAAAAAAGATATACATTAACCAGTCCTCTTATATATATCATTAAGAATAATGGATATTTACTGTCTTAGAAGATGGAAAATTTTCCCTTTTTGTTTTGTATTATAAATTTCTTGTGAAATCAGATGAAAAATTTAAAAATAGTAACTATCATCACTTGGGGCAAAGCACAAGTATAAATGTGTTCACTTCTTTAAATGTGTTGATTTATTAAATCCTCACAACTATCCAATAAAAAAGCACATATATTGTTCCCATTAAACTAATCAGAAAACTAAGATACAAAGAAGTTTAAAAACTTTTTTTCTGGTTATGCTACACTATAAGACATAGACATTAAATCAGCCTCCATATCATTCTTGAATCAGAGCCGCATAGCACTCACATAAGGAAAATACTTCAAAAATGCATTTGCACACTGTCTGAAAAATGACCATATAGAAAGAACTTATTACCAGACTGAAACTTTCAAAACTGCCATCATTACTAAATAAAAATATTTTGATCCCAGCAATTTTATATGATCAATCTCATAGCTAACAAAAATAGTGAGGTGCCAATGTAATTGAGTTTTGAGCTAGTTTTCTAGTTTTTAACTAGAAATTACAGATTTTCAGGCAAGCAAAAGTCTTACACCCTACTAAAATAATCAGTTAACTTCCAAATTTTGAGTATATAACTGCAAATTGGATTAGATGCTAAAGAGGATAATAAGCTGGTGCTGAGTGTATAACTAAAGGGAGTTGATTTATTCTGGGAGTAGGATTAAGAATATTTGCCTGAGAAAAAGGAACCTGATTTCACTACAATCTGAAGGTTGAACAGGAATGACCAAAACAGTGGAAATGAGTGTGAGAGAATAGGAGGAAAAGCAGTGAAGGAAAAGGAAGAGAGTAAAGATAAAGGAAAGAAAGGGACCTAGAAAGTAATAAAAGGGAGAATAATAAGTGGTAGAGAAAGACTTTTAAGGCAGAGCTAAAAGCATATGCAGATTCTGAATTTAGGAATATACAAAAAAGGATGAATGGGGCAAGTTAAAACCCTGAGATTTTTCTCATAAGAGTAATGGAAAATTAATAAGAAGAGAAAATTGAATCCTATGATTAAATACATGTTTTCTGTAATATATATGGATAGATCATGTAAAATAGATTGTGTTTCCATCAGAATAGTAACTCAAAGGTCAATTTCACTCCTATACAAAGACCCAGGTAATAAACAATAGAAATAACTTGGAATATATCTTAATAATATGATAAATAAGAATATATCCAATAAAAATTTGCATACTTATGTCTTTGAATCGATTTTAAATAATAAATTTATCCTGTTTCAGAAAATAGGTATGTATATGATAGACAATTATGAAAGTATTATAATTTATGCTAAAGAATAGGTTTTTATGTGGCAAAATTATCATCCTTATGAACATGAAATTGAAAAATTAGAGCTGGCATAGACTCATCACACATCTGTATAGAATGTGTCAAAGTCATGGAGATTCAGGGCACATATTCAGAATACAGGACTCAGGATGACTCTGCAACTCCTCAGTGCTGTACACAGAACCAACCAAAATGTGTTATTTTCAATTCATCATTTATATCTGGCACAGAGCCAAGAAAATCTGGTACCAGGCCAAGTGAGTTCTTGATAGGAAAACTGTCTCAATGCCTTCTTTGCTGGAGGGACAAGCCAATCCAGGAATTCCAGGATCCCTTTCTGACATAGATAGTAGAATCAAGGATGTGGGACCACTCCCCTCCACTCACATGAACTGGGGCCATGCCCTAGGGCAACTCTGTCACTTTTGTATTAAGGCCTACTGTCTGAAGGCAGAGATAATAATTATGAAGATCCCTGGAAAGTTCCAGAATCCCAAACCAGGATGCATGTGTGCTAGACCTACCAACATGACCTATAACAACTTTTCTTCATTTGGCACTCAGTAAAGGTTCATATATGTGGACTACATCTCATATATCCGACTATAACAGAGTGAATTGTGGGAAAAGACATGTTCAGTAGATACAGTTGACAAAGGTTTATTGCGGAATAGGAAGATTATAGGCAGATAATTTAGACAGAAATTAATATATAGAGAGGGTCAGGCCTCTCAGGGAAATCAGCAAAAATTAATTAGTTAATTAATTAAAAACAAAATTGTATGTAGCTGGAGGTGCATCTGAAGAAGACCAGGCCTCAAGATAAAAATGCAGCAGTCAGACCTACATGTTTCCCTGAGGGCTAAGCAAAAACTTGGGATTATACTATAATTAGCACCACTTGGGCCAGAAAGTCCAGATAGCATAAGTCACCCAGATGGGTGACCAGAATATTCAGATCCATCCCTTCCCAAAAATGCATTTGTTCTTCCCATGTACCCTTGTTATGTGAGCCTCTTCCATATTGTATCAATATTTCCTAAGCAGCTATGATTATATCCTATAGTTTGCTTATAGTTTGAGCCATGTTTTATCCACATTGTGATTTTGCTATATAAATTATTTCTGACAAATACCCTCAGTGGCAACCCACTTTTGTGACCCCATCTGTCTCTCAGGAGCTATCTCAATAAACTTTTACTGTTCTATCCTCCTTTGTCCTTCGGGATTTATTCTCTGATTTCAGGGATCATAAACTTGGCACATTTGATATCTAGCAGGGATGTTCTTTCTCCTATATCAGAAATAGCTCCTGAGACACTGGAGGGATCCCAAAAGTGGTTGCCACCTAGGTTATTTCTCTGAGAATGATATACAGGGCAAAATCATGAGGTGTATACAAGATGGGTCACACTATAATAAACCAATAAGATTACAAGCATGGCCACTTAGCTAATATTGATCCAATAGGGAATGAGAGCATGTAGCAAGGGCGTATGGATGACATCATTAACCTCATTGACTTACCTATGATTTCTAAAACAGGAACATTTTAAGGAAGGGATGGGCTCAGGTGTTCTGATCACCCCACTGACTGTCTGATACATATTTCGATTTAATGGAGCTGGTAGTAGTGTATCAATCACAGAGTAATCTCATGTTTTCATTCATTCCTTAGAGAAATATGCAAGTCTACCCACTGTGACTTTAATTACAAGGACTTGCCTTCTTATGGACCTCCAGTCAGAATTCCCACATATCACATTTCTTTGACTTCCTTGAGATCCCAGTCCTTCCCAGAATGTATATTAATGTCTATCTAATTTAACTGCCTATAATAGTAATACTTGGATATAAGGGATGAAGACTTCCGCAATCTGATGTGCTCCATTTCTTGACCTATGGTAGGCAGGGGTTCGCACTTTCTGGAAATTTATTAAACTGTACATTTATAACATATCTTTTTTATTTACAAAGAATCTACATAAAAATCAGTAGAACAAACAAGCAGGTTTAGCAAGGCCATGGTACATGGTCACAAAACCATATACAGAAATCTAGCATTGGCCTATATACTAGCAATGAACAATTCAAAAGTAAAATTGTAAAGGCACAAGTTAAAACATCACAGAAAAGCTTAAAGTAACATTACTGTATAAATCTACCAAAGTATATTCATTATCTGTATCCTAAAAACTATAAAAATTGATCAAAAGTACTCAAATACAACTAAATAAGTGGAGAGAGATTATGTATGTGAATTGGACAAATATCAAAACATTTATTCTCCCTAAACTTATCTATAAATTCACCTCAATATCTATGAAAATATCAGCAGAATTCTTTTTTAATTTTTTATCTATCTTATTTTTATATACATATGCGTAAACATATACATAATTTTTCTTTCAATTCATCACAGAAGTGAAACAATATGATGCTTACACATGTGTGACATTTATTTCACTGATAAGTATGTTCTCAAGGTGCATCCATTTAAGTATAAAAGTGTCCAGTTTATCTTTCTTTATAGCTATATATTTCATTATATAGAAATATCACATCTTTTTTGTCCATTCCTCAGTCGATGGGCATTTAGGTTGTTTCCAAGTTCTGACTATTATGAACTGTGCTGCTATAAACATAGGTGCACATATATCGCTGTGGTGTGATGATTTTAATTCTTTTGGGAAGATATCCAGAAGGGGAATAGCTGGGTCAAATGGGACCTTCAACCCTAGGTTTTTGAGGAATCTCCACACTGACTTCCACAGTGGTTGCACCAGCTTGCATTCCCACCAACAGTAGAGAAGGGTTCCTTTTTCCCCACAGCCCCTCCAGCACTTGTTATTGGTTGACTTCTGAATACTAGCCATTCTTTCTGGGGTGAGGTGGAATCTCAGTGTTGTTTTAATTCGCATATCTCGAATGACCAGTTTTGTTGAACAATTTTTCAGGTATTTATCTGCTATTTGAACTTCATTCGAAAAGTGTGTGTTCATTCTCAGATGCCAATTTTTGGATTGGGTCTTTAAATCTGGGAAGACTGATTTTTTTTTTTTTTGAGTTCTTTATATGTTCTCAATAGTAATCCCTTATCTGAGGGACAGCTGGCAAACATTTTCTCCCACATTGTGGGTTGTCTCTTCACTCTGTTGGTGGTTTCTCTTGCTATGCAAAAGCTTTTCAGTAGGATGAGATGCCATTTGTTGATTCTTTGTGATAGTTCCTGTGCAATCTGGCTTTTTTTTTTAATAAAGTCTTTGCCTACACCAACGTGTTCAAGAGTTTTACCAACTCTATCTTCCAGAAAATTTAATGTTTCTGTTTTAATATTGAGATCTTTAATACACTCAGATTTTAGCTTAGTACCTGGTGAAAGATATGGGTCCAATTTTAATCTTCAGGATGTGGAAACCAGTTTTTCCAGCACCATTTGTTAAAGAGATTATCTTTCTTACAATGATTGTGTTTGGCACCTTTGTCAAAGATAAGGTAGCTTAGTGTGTCTGCAGTTGTTTCTGCATCTTCTAATCTATTCCATTGATCTTCGAGTCTGTTTTTTTGCCAGTACCACATTCTTTTTATCACAGTACCTTTATAGTATAATTTCAAGTCAGGAATTGTGATGCCTCCTGTCTTATCTTTGTTGCCCAGGATCGCCTTTGCTATTCTAGGTCTCTTCTGCTTACAAGTGAATTTTAGGATTGTTTTGTCTAATTCTGTAAGATAAGCTATTAGAATTTTGATTGAGATTGCACTGACTCTGTATAACAGTTTTGGAAGTATGGCCATTTTCACTTTCTACCCAAGAGAACGGGATATCTCTCCATTTTCTAATATCCTCTTCAATCTCCTTTTTCAGAGTACTTAGTTTTCAATATAGAGGTGTTTTACCTATTTCATTAGCTTGATTCCTAAGTATTTCATTTTTTTAGATGCAATTGTAAAAGGTATTGTTTCCCTGATTTCTCTCTCAGTGAGTTTGTTATTTGTGTATAAGAAGGCTATTGATTTCTGAGTGTTGACTTTGTAATCAGCTACATTATTCAATCTGTTTATTAAATCTAGAAGTCTTTTGGTGGAGTTTATGGGATTTTCTGAGTAGAGTATCATGTCATCTGCAAATAATGATAGTTTAACTTCTTCCTTTCCTATCTTTAGTCTTTCTATTTCTTTCTCTTGTCTAATTGCTCTGGCTAAAGTTTCCAGGACTATGTTGAGCAAGAGTGGAGAGAGTAGGCATCCTTGTCTTGTTCCTGATTTTAGAGTGAACACTTTCAGTTTTTGTCCATTTAGTGTGATGTTGGCTGTTGGTTTGTTGTTGACGACTTCTTTCAGATTGAGATAAAGACCATCTATTCCAATTTTCTGCAGAGTTTTTTTTTATCATGATTAGGTGATGGACTTTGTCAAAAGCTTCTTCTGCATCTATTAAGACAGTCATATGATTTTTATCCTTGGCTCTGTTAATGTGATGTATTACATTTATGGATTTATGTATGTCAAACAATCCCTGCATTCCTGGGATGAAGCCCACTTGATCATGGTGTACAATCTTTTTGATGATTTGCTGCAGTCTGTTTGCCAGTATTTTATTGAGGATTTTTGTGTCAATGTTCATTAGGGAGATTGGCCTGTAATTCTCTTTCTTAGTTGGGTCCTTCTCTGGTTTTGGAATTAGAGTAATGCTTGTTTCCAGGAATGAATTTGGGAGTATTGCTTCCCTTTCAATTTCATTTGAGAAGTACTGGTATTAGATCACCACTAAACTTCTTGTAGAATTCAGCAGTGAATCCCTCAGGGCCTGGGCTTTCCTTCCTTGATAGGTTCTTAATTACATCTTTAATTTCATTTATTGATATTGGGTTATTTAGGATTTTTATATCTTCTTGATTCAACTTTGGTAATTCATATGTATCTAGAAATCTGTCCACTTCTTCTATATCTTCCTTCTTATTAGAATACAAATTTTCAAAGTAGGTATAGATGATTTTCTGGATTTCTACATCCTTTTCATTCCTAATTGCATGAATTTGAGTCTTTTCTTTCCTTTTTCTGGTGAAATTGGCCAAGGGTTTGTCAATTTTATTTAATCTTTCAAAAAACCAACTCTTTGATTCATTGATTCTTTGTATTGTTTTTTTAGTCTCCAGTGTGTTAATTTCTGCTCTGATGCTTATAATTTCCTCCCTTATACAAGCTTTTAGTTTAACCTGCTCTTCTTTGTCTAAAAGTTTGAGGTTCAACACTAAGGTTTTTTTTTATATGAGCTTGCTGTGTTTTTCTAATATGGGTATTTACTGCTATAAATTTCCCTCTTAAGACTACTTTCATTGTGTCCCACAAGTTCCGTTATGTTGTACTGTCATTGTAGTTCAACTGTGAAAACTGTCTAATTTCTTCTTTAATTTCATCTGTGACTCACTGATTTTTCAGTAGTGTGCTATTTAATTTCCACTTATTGATGAAGTTCTTGTGGTTTCCTTTGGCATGAATTTCCAGTTTCATTGCACTGTGGTCTGATAGTATGCATGGCATAATTTCAATTCCTTTACATTTACTGAAGCATGTTCTGTGAACTAGGACATGGTCTGTTTTTGAGAATGTCCCACGTGCAGCTGAGAATAATGTGTATTCTGATATTGTGGGGTGGGAGACTCTGTAGACATCTACTAAGTCCATTTGCTCAAAAGTCTGATACAGTTCTAATATTTCGTTATTGATTTTTTGTCTAGTTGATCTTTCTTTTTGTGACAGTAGGGTATTGAGATCTCCCAATGCAATTGTATTAAGGCTTATTTGATTTTCATGTCCATTAAAAATTGTTTTTTATAACTGGGTGCACTAATATTTGTTGCATTTATGTTTATGATTGTTATCTCTTCTGCTTGGATTATTCCCTTTACCAAGATCCAGTGACCTTCTTTGTCTCCTTTAATCAGTCTTGGCTTGAAATTGACTCTATCTGTAAATAGAATAGCAACTCCTACTTTTTTTCTGAATTCCTGTTGCATGGAGTATTGTTTTCCATCCTTTGACTTTCAGTCCATGAGTTCCTTTTTGAATTAAATGTGTTTCTTGTATACAGCTTATTGTTGGATCTTGCTTCTTGATCCATTCTGCCAGTCTGTGTCTTTTAACTGGTGAATCAAGACCATTAACATTAATGGTTAAAGCTGATATGTATTGACTTATCCTTGTCATGTTATTTTCCTATTACTGGCACTGCCTTTATTTTCTTTTTTCCTTCCCTCTAATTGTTTGCCTTTCCTGGTGGATTCCTTCTGTTGAGGTTCATGGAGTTGTAGTCCTTATTATCTTTCTAAAATGTCCTTTTGGAGTGCTGGTTTTGGTGGTCATGAATTTCCTTAAATGTTCTTTGTCATGGAAGTATCTTATTTCTCCATCTATTTTGAAAGATAGTTTTGCGGTATACATCAATCTGGGTTGAAAGTTGTTTTCCGTTAGAACTTGGGAGTACTTCCCTCCAAGCTCTTCTTGACTTGAGAGTTTGTACTGAGAAGTCAGCTGTAATTCTGGTGGGTTTTCCTTTATAAGTGTTTTTGTTTCTTTTCCCTAACAGTTTTTAAGGTTTCATTCGTGTGTTGAATTTCTAGAATCTTGACTACGATATGCTTGGAAGAAGATTTTTTTTTTCAGTCATTGCTAATTGGAGTTCTATATGTCTCACTTACTTGTATTTCAAATTGCTTTTCTCTACCAGGAAAGTTTTCTGTAATGATGTCTGTGAACATATTTGTAATGTCATTTGTGTTATCTCCTGCTTGTTCATTGACTCCAATTACTCTTAAGTTATTCTTCTTTGTCTCATCAAGCTTATGGGATCCATTCATTTCCTATGTTGTGCTTCCTTAATTTGCTTGAGCTCATTTATTTTTTTGTCTGTGGCTGCTCTAACATCACTAAGCATGGTGTGTATTTTGATAATCTCTGTAGTTACTTGAGAGATTATTTCTGATTCCATTTTTTCCAGAGCCTCATTCAATTGCTTTGTTACCACTTTGGAGAGACCTGGTAGGGGCTTTAGGATTTTCCAGCCTCATTGCCCCCTGGGTTTGCCTTTGGTAAACTGAGTGTCTAAGGTTGTGTCTTGTTTAAGTGTCTTCTCATTTCTTTTCCTTTTTAGTTTAATTCCTAGAGTGATACTTGTTAATTCCCTACGGTAGGTTGCTTTATTGGTGGTATTAAGGACATCCAGGTGAAGATCACTTCTCTGAGGTATCTTCCAGGTGTAGCTGGTTCCTGGGCTCCAAAGTCTGTTGGAAGATCCCACCTCCTCAGTTTGTTAGAGATGAGAGGCTATTGGTCACCTCACTCAGTCACTGGTTCCTTGGCGCTGTGTCTTAGCACTCTCTGTGACCCCCCCCAGTCAATCTCAGTCTTGGACCATGAGGGCTAACAGCTAGCCAGAACAATCATGCTAATTTTGACTGCAGTGGCACCAACAGCACCAGACACAGCCAACAAAACAATAAATTGACCCAACCCCTGATTTGCAACCCTTAACCATGTAAACTGAATTTGTGACCATACAACAGAATGCAAAACACTCATGTACAATGCGTAAGTCTGCAGTATGTCAATTTAGTACTCAAGGGTCAGGACCCAAAATGAATTAGGGAGAAGACAAGATACATGGGAAAAGCAAAAGAGATTACAAGTAAGTTGGAGGACAAAGATGGGTCCTACCAACTTGGGGAAGTGAATGCAGAAGACTGAAGGAAAATAGAGCTAAAAGAGACAAAAGGTAGAACAGAACAAAACCATACTTACAAGGAGGCCAGAAACCACACACACACTCAAAAAAAAAAAAAAAAAAAAAAAAAAAAAAAAAAAAAAAAAAAAAAAAAAAAAAAAAAAAAAAAAAAAAAAAAAAAAAAAAAAAAAAAAAAAAAAAAAAAAAAAAAAAAAAAAAAAAAAAAAAAAGAAAAAGAAAAAGAAAGAAAGAAAAAAGAAAAAGAAAGAAGAAAAAAAGGAAAGCATAGAAAAGAAAGAAAAATAAAAAACAAACTGAACAAAACAAACAAGAAAATAAGAAAAGAAAAACAAAAACAAACAAACAAAAAATCCACTTCCAGGATTCTCTCTGAATTCACTAGTAGACAGTCTGTGGAGACAGTGTCCCAAATCATGGCACTGTATCTCTGTAAACCAGCAGTTGCTTTATGATGCAATTTCCACAGGTCTGCATGCAGCTAGGAGCTGCTGGAGGAAGCTGGCAATAGTTCTGGCTCTGGGTTTATCCAGCCCAACTCCAAAATGGCTCCCAGCCAATCGCTCTCTCTCTTGGGAGGACCGAGTCCTCTGCACTCACTGCCAGTCAGCACAGTCCTCCATGTCCATTGCTCCCTTCCATTGCCAAGTCACTCTGCAGAGGTCCCCGAGGTCACCATCCCCACCAACACTATGACTGTGCATCCCCAGGTTCCAATAGCTCCCCTCACACAGTGTGTCCAGCTCCAGGTGAAGGTGCTGCCAGCTATTGCCTTCTTCTTTGTCGAAGTGTTTCTTTTCACTCTCTCTGTGGACTTTGATTCAGACTTCAGACTCTTCCTGGGTCCAAAACACCCACTTTCCTTTTAGTCTTCCTCATGGTGGTGTATTCCTGAGTCTAGATGATGTCTCTCAGAGAGCCTGTTTTCTCTGCTGCTTACTACTCTGCCATCTTCCTGGAAGTGCTTTATCTTTTTTGCACGTGTGACTCAATTAAATACTTTTGAAAAACACATGGTTTTCGAGTGCCATTCGCAGACCCAAGTTAGCGAGAACAATGACTGCAGCAGCAAACAAACCCAGTCTGGGAACCAGTGCCACTTGCAGGCTGTGGCCAGGACTGGGAACAGCCAGATCCCAGCCCCTTCCAGCACGTGGGCTGGCAAACAAGAAGTACCAGTTTCCGCCCCCACCTCCCAAGCAACCAGCTTATCCAGAGAAACACAGGCTGTGATGATAGCTATTGAGGTGAAATGCAATTGGATACCTGTGGTGCTTTGGTGTTTCACTAACACTGCGGGTCTAGGGCCAGTGGTCTGATTATAGGGTCAGAGGATATCGCTAAGCAGTGTGTCATCTAGGAGTGGTCTCCTTCTGAGGGTTGCAACCATTGTTGATTCCCTGTGGTCTTGTTTTGAGGTCCTATACCATCTCCATTGTTTTGTTGGCTTGAATTTTATTCTCTTTTGTTTTGTTTGATTATGTTAAATCCCATGACAAGAGAAGCTATGTCAAGGATAGCAAGATATATTATGGTAGCAATTTTGGATTTACAATTGGCTTGTTGTGAACTCCTTTGTCACATTAATTGCTTTGTTTTTATTGTTTCTATTCTATTCTGTTCTATTTGACTTTTACTATGTTCGAAGTTATCTGCAGCTATTTTGAAGATGTCAAAAGGCATTATGGTAACTACTGTTGATTTCATTTTTGAAGTCCTGTATCTCATACAATGGTTTGTTTTGATTGGTTTTATTCTGTCATATGCTCTTTAAAATAAAAAAAAACATGGTTTTCCTTTCCTATGAGCTTACATTTCAAATTCCATTGCCAAAATGTACCTGATTGAACAATTATGATGTCCCTTATTGAGGCAGGAGACTAGGGCATGGCAAATTGGCTGGGTAAATGGGTGTAACCTGTAATTAATAGAGATTCAGGAAATGTGAAGAAAAATAGTTTCAAAGCCCTGCACCTGGAACCAGATAGGGAATGCTATCTTCATTTCTTGTGAAAACTCAAGCAGACTTTTGATAGCATGCCCTGGATCTGACATCAGCCTGAAGAATGGGAGATACAAAAGATGGCCACCATTAAACTCTTGTCCACTGTGCTCTCCCTTGATAGTGGTCTACTCTCCCTCTGTACAGTGTATTTGTTTTACTCTTTTTAATTGGCCCACACTCTCTCTTCAGAGCATGTTTTTTTTCTTAACTTTAATAAATGTAAAACCTCTCTGCCTTTTGCACTTGTCATGACCAACTCTTTGTTTGAAGAACCTGGGAAGTACCCCAAGGAGTCCTAAGAACTCTAGAAAACTAGTAACATATGAGCCCATCTAGTGGTACCTATAGAGCTTTCTATGAATTAATACATGTTCTAATTTAATTTTGGTGTTAGCACCATTTTAAATAAAAAAATTGTTTATAATGGTTGATAAATTTCAATATAAAAATATATCCCCCTTGTGGTATAATTGTATCTAGCTTAAAATACCTTTTCTATACTCTAATGGTTTTAGAGTTAAGTCAGTACAGAATTGATTAACTGCTTTCAAGAACAAGGAAAATGTTTCCTGTGTATAAGAACTAATTTATTATATTTGATTTTTGAGATAAGAACAAGTATAATGTATATGAAAAGCTGTTTTTCCTCCCACACAAAAATCCATAATTAAAGTTTTCTAAGTTATATTGACCTACGTTTTCTATTATTTTTTACTGAGCTCTACCCCTACCCCACCTCCTATTTTATATATTATTTTGAGACAGGATCTTACTAAGTTGCCACATTGTGGTCAAACTTGTAATCCTCCTGTTGCCACCACTTCCGGCTGTCCTTTCATGTATGAAAAGTGACACCACTTTTTAGTTCTTACATATAAAGAGTCTACTATATAACTAATTTTGCTCATAAGAAGAAAGTAATGTTTTCTTATTACAGTTTTTATTCTAGCACAAAGAAAATTCATTTGTAATTTCCTAAAAAGCTTCATATATAAATTCATCATTGCTTAAGGCAAAATTCTTGCAGTTCAAATTTATACTATCCTTATATTTTTTAAAAGCCAACTTGTCTTCTAAAAACTATTCTGACAGTTACACTTAATCATCAACATTATTGGCTTGGGAGTGTGAGGGATTAGTGAAACACACTTCTGGATGTGTCTTGAGGTGTCAGTGGCGGACAGTGCTGCTGTGTGGAGTCTTTGGGTGGCCCCAGTAGATGAATCACAGAGGGTATTCTTAAGATTTTAGAGTACAGCTATGCCACTATCTGCAGACAACTATACTCCCTTTGAGAAACAGATTCTGGTTTGCTTATGGGTCTTAGTGGAAACCAAGTATTTGTACATGGAATGTCAAGTACCAAGTTACCTGAGATTTCTATCAGGAACTAGATATTTTCAGACCAACTGAGTCGTAAAATAGAATGTGTATGACAGTGGTCCATCGCATATATGTGACCAGACCTGAGAGGATCCCAAAGGCACAAGTAAGGCACACCAAGAAGTGGCCTAAATGCCCATGGTTCCTACTTCTGCTGTATTGCTTTCTGTTCCCCATACTGCACTTATGACTTCATGGTGTGTGTCTTATGATCAACTGACAGAGGAAGAGTGAACTAAGTTCTGGTTAATGGATAGTTCTGGACATTGTTTAGGTGCCAACCAAAGGTGGACACCTATAAAACTACTGTCCTTTTTTGGGACATCTATGAAAGACATCTCTGAAAGGAAAATCTTTACAGTAGGCAGAACTTCAGTCAATACAGTTAGTCAAACATCTTACTCAGAAGAAAAAATGGCCAAATATGTGACTATGTAACAATTCATATGCCATAGCCAATGATCTAACTGGATGGTCAAGAATTTAGAAAGAACATGTTTAGAAAATTGGTGACAAAGACATTTGGGGAAAAGGAATACGAATAGGCCATTTCATATGGGTGAAGGATTTGAAAATATTTGTGTCACACAAATGCTCTCCAAGGTGGCCTCAGCAGAAGAAAAGTTTTAGAATCAACTGGGTAGGATGACCCATGCTCCATTTTATGGGTAACAGTCATCCTCTCCTTAGCTACCCCATCATTACCTAATGAGCTCATAGTGGCAGGAATTGATGTGCACTGGTTCAGCAGGACAGACTTCTGCTAACCCAGTCTAACCTCCCTACAGCCTCTACTGAGTACCCAATGGCCAGGAATAGAGACCAACACTGAGTACCTGATACGGCATTGTTCCTCAAGTGGTCATGGTGAGGGGTTTTTTTGGAGACAGCTGAATCTAAAGTTTGTGATTATAATGCAATGCTGGGATTAAGGGTGAATGATTGCTGGTCCAGTCCAACGATTGGATTGGCACTGCTCTAATCTCAGGTAAAAGGGGCAGAAAGAGGCTTGTTTCATCCTTTTGCTGTTGGTTCTTTTGCTGTCTTCTGCTGCCATGAACTGTTGGCCCTCTGCCATGCCACCTTGCCTTAGAGCCTGATTATGGACTAAAACCTCTACAAACTGTGAACTAAAACACTTTCCCCTTGAACTTTGGGTGTTGGTTATTTAGTCTCAGCAATGAGAGAAAAGTAACTGAGACATTGGATCACTTCTCTCATGGAAGATGCAGCACTTTGTCCTTACTAGAAAAGATGCTTATTCTGGGCATAGATTTCTTTTCTCTGCACATAATTCTTCTGCCAGAAATACTACTGATGGATTTTTAAAAAGCTTCATCTACTGTCACGGTGTCTTGATTACTTTTCTCTTGTTGCTGGATCAAAACACCTGACACCCAAAATGAAAGAAGGAAAGATTTATTTAGCTCATTGTTTGTGGAGGTTTCAGTCCCTAATCAGCTGGCTCCGAGACAGGGTGGCATGGCACTGGGTAACATTTCAAGGCAGCCGCCAAGCTAATGCCAGGGGTGGGGTGGGGTGGAGAGAAACAAGTCTCTACTCCTCCCTTATATAGTATGCAGTGCCCCCCAGGGCAGGTGTAGCACTCACAAAATCTCCTTGCCCTCCTTTGCACAGGATGAGGATGTTTACAAAATAAGAACCCTGGCTCCCTGCTATGTGCCTCTAAACTTCTAAACTTCTCAAGTTGACACAATGTATCAACCATAACACTAGTGATATTCTACACAACATTGTTTATGACCACAGAATGCACTTCATGGTCAAAGAAGTAGGACAATAGACTCTTGCTCATGGAATTCACTGGTTTTACCAAGTTTCCCTACCACTTGGAAGCAGCTGGACTGATATATGATAGAATGGCCTTTTAAAAATGCAATAGCAGTGCAGCTAGGTAGCAACACCTTGCAGTGCCCAGGCAAGGTTCTTCAGAAGGCTGTATAAGCTCTGAATCAGTATTCAGTATGTGGTACCATTCTTCTCATAGCTAGGATTCATAGTTCCAGGGATAAGGAGTGAAATGTGATGGTTAAGTTCCATTATAAACTTGCTTACCTTGAAAGCCACCTAAGAAATTAGTCAGGAACACTTCTGGGTGTGTCTGGGAAAAGGCATGTTTCTAGGTACTGCATGTTCTCCTGCTTCTTCCTCTTTGGCACTGTTCTTCCATTCTGCTTCCTAGACAGCATGAATAAGCAGCATTTGCTCCACCTGAACCTTGTGCTGTGCTGTTTCTGCCTTGGAGCCAGCCAATCATGGACTAAAACAGTCATGGCAACCCTTTTAGAGGCTGAGTGCCAAACTGCAACCTGCAGCCCACTTATTTATTGTAAAGAAATAATAATTCTGACTAATATGAATAAAACAATCTTGAACACAGTGAAAAATGCAATTAAACCTGAATATCCAATGATCAGGAGGATCCTGGGTTTCCTTGGCTTACATGCCAACAGAGAGGGCTCTGCATGCCCCCTGAGGCATGTGGGTCATAGGTTTGCAACCACTGGATTGAAACCTGAAAGTGTAAGCCAAATTTTTCCTCCTTTAAATTGTGGGTGCCAGGCATTTTGTCCTAGCAAAGGTAAAGCTGACTAACACAATTGTTAAGTAATGTTTTCCTGAAACCTTTGTACAATCTCATGTAGGTACACAGAATATTTGTGAGAAAACATAAATGTGACTTCTGAGTGGACTCTGATACTAGACTCTATTAAAATTTATACCATTTTTATTAATAACTTAAAAGTTATGCCATTCTTAATCATATATAAGAGGAGGAATTGTAAGCATTTAAAGATTCTTATGAGTGAACATTTTGTAAACTTGCACTCATTAAATGGTAATGTCATTTAAAGTCATTTAAAAGTAGTAAATTGCTTCAGAATAGTATAATAATCATGAGGTGTATGGGTAATTCTAAAGATGTTTATCACATAAAAATATGAAGACAATTCTTATTGTAGCACTGAGAAAATAAACCTACCAACAAGAAAAGAAAATTCTCACTTTTTGATTTCATTTTCTACATATATATTAAAAGTTTTCATTTTATCATAAGAGACTCTTCTATAATATTTGAGATTTTTGGATATTTTGTTTTTGTTTTTGTTTTGTGTG